>VUQG01006515.1:16423-39696 GCA_015106755.1 Etia nguti | reverse complement strand
TTAAAGAAAAAAATTTTTTTTTAATAAAAAAAAATTTAAAAAAAAAAAAAAAAAAAAAAATCAAAAGAGAGATAGAGAGAGAGAGCAAACATCTGTGTGCTCATGTAAAGGTTTGTGAAGCAGTATGCGTGTAAAAAGTTTGTCGGGGGAGGTGGATTGGAAGACACAGGGGGGCATCCGGAAATGGAATTGCTTCCTCTCAGCAGGTGTGAGCATGTGCGAGCGCCAGAGCCTTCTTCTCCCTAAAAATAAAATGATACTCCTTCCCTCGAGACCATATGGTACAGATAACAAGCTGGTCCTTCAGCCCTCTTCCCTGTGCTCTCCCTGGTGAGATGAAAGAACCGTCCTTCTTGGGAGACTTCTTTTATTGGTGTAAGTTTAGGAAAAGTAAAACTTAGTTATATCTCTTCCTCTTAACCTTGTCTTTAAAGGCATAGCAGGGGAGCTAATTTCCCAGAATGCTGCAGCTGTTTGTCTGCTGTACACCTGTTACTCTGTGAGCACGCTCACCCGGCATTTCAGCGCAATTACTTTGTGTGATTGAACTTGCATCACGAAATGACTCTTGCTGACCAACTTCCGGATCAATTAAGTTATCCGAGAGCGAATTCGCTAAGTGCTTACTCACACCGACATAATCAATTCCTCTTTCATTATAATTTGCTTTAACTCTTTTTAGCGAGCACCTGCTACTCGACTCAGTCTTTGATTTGATTAAAACTACTTTATGGCCAAGAAATGTACACTGAACTGACTAACTGACCACTTTTATTCCTAATTTATAGTGACAGTGACAATTTTTTTTTAACAAACTGATTGCAATTACTCTTGCAAATGTTTCTTTTTTTTTTCCATCAGTTTTCTGCCATTTAATTTAACTCACACTATATGTAAGCGACACAGTCACTATTTAAAGTAGTTGCTTTCTATTTGACTGTGTTAACCTGCTGCTGGGCCCACAACAATAGCCATTTAGTGATGCTTGGAAGCACAAGAAATAGATGAGTGGAGTGTCTCGCCATCTGCTGCACTGTTGTTTGTATCCTGAAACAAATGCTGAAATGTCAGAAAGCATTTGCGCCTTTTGCTATTCCATAAATGCGCTGGGACTGTTGTGGCAGCATGCTGTTAGATTCACAAAATTAGAATCCGTTTAATCAGCACTACAATAAACATCCAGAATTTTATTGTATCAACCAACGTGTGAAACAAGAAACAGGGAGGGCCGCTTATATTTTACAGGTGTTCTGCATGCTGTACAGTGTAATGTACGTGTGTTCAGGAGGTGGAATGACATTATCCTGAAATGCTGGTCTTCGTGTCTCTACGCGATAATAATCAAAAAGCTGCACATCATTTCTGGCTCCTGCTCGTAATAAAAACCCAAATTTTTTTCTGGAAGGTCAGATGCGTTAACCTCCATTATGATCTTTTACAAGTATCTATTCATCACTGAGTCATTACATTTTTTTGGCACAGAAAAGACCTCATCAGCAAAAAGTTTCTCCGACAGCTGCAGTTCTATTGGAATTATGTCAGAGGTATTGATTCTAGTTTTCAGTTTGTGTGACTGTGTATTTCAATCCAAGTCGGTCCAAAAATGTGTGTGCAATATTTCTTGTAATGGTTCTTTATACTTATAGATTTCTTTTTGCAAATTTTCACACTAAACATGATGAATGATGGTGTAGACAAAATGGGACAAAAAGGGACTTCTGAAATATTGCTGGTAATCCTAAAACCCAAACATTATTTATAGCATCTCATTGGATCTTGGTCTCTACGTTAGTCTGTTATATATTAGACATCTATGCTCATGGTACATGCAGGTAATTCGTTTGTATATAGCAAATGTTGTCATGCTTAAAATCTAAGTGTAGGATGAAGATTAAGATGACAAAGGATGGGAAGGTTGGAAGATGCACACATTTAGGCAACTAAAGCAAAATGGAAGACAGACTGTTTAATAACAGAACGTGATAATAAACTCTTGTGTTAATGCCTTGAGCTGAACATTTTGGCCATCACAGTGTTTTAAAACTGGATCTGACAAGTGAGACATGGATCTGACTGTGGAGATGATTAAATCTCGCGCTCATATGATAACAACTTATCCGTCATACATGGCTGTAACTACACAGGAGGTCACTGAGGTCTTGACCTATGTAATTTCTGTCCAAACTATTTGGTAAAAGAATAGCGCGTGACTCTCTAGATGCTTTTACCTTGAAAAGATTAAGGCACTGAGGGAATTCTGTGAAGTTATCGTCCGCCCTACAGTGCTTCTGACTGGTTGTGTTTAGGGGCTTAGGTTGATGTGTGAGTCATGAGGAATAATAATTGGATGGTTTAAGCACGAGAAGTAGATCGGAGGCACAGCGCAGCTGAAGGAGCCTTTTCTCCTGGTCACTGAGTCCAGCTGCTACACAGAAAAAATTATTGATTGAGAGGAAAAAAATCCCAAACTTAACTAATTTCTAAAACCTATTTAGGCCAATGCAATCATATGTTTGCCCACTCGAAAACATACCTTGCTTTCTTTTTTTTCGACTCTGATGAGAACCATGATTAAGAAAATGAACATCATGTTCACGCACATCCACACCCACGCCACAAAGCACAATCACTTAATTAACCCAACAAGCATGTCTTTGAACTGTGGAAGTAACACCACCTCACCTCTGTGTGTCCTGCTTGTCTTCCTATTACAGCTTATCGCCAAGACCCCAAGCTAGATAAGTGGTTAAGGAAATGGATGGATGGGCTGATGAACATTGTGTTGTGTTCAACAAGCCTTGAATGTAGTGATCGGGAATAGAAGGCAATTAGAAAAGTGTTTACTGGGGTCGTAGATCAAGTGGGAAGAAGGTTTATTTTCTCACAGACTTCTGTCAGTTTTTTGCAGCCAGACGAGTCTCCTTTTAACGGCCATTAGATCGAATGATTTAACTCGCTTCTGCACTGGCTTCACTTTCCAATTCAAATATTACAGTCATTGAGATATATATACATATATATATATCATCAATTATAAATAATTTACAAGTGGATAAGTATTTTGAGAAGGCTTATTCCAGACTGAAATTGCGACATTAACATACATGAATGGTGGGGAGTGAAATGAATGATGTTAAGGAGTCCGTTTTTGACATGGAGGAGACTTCAAATGTAAGATATGAATATATTTTTTCCCTCCCATAATAATAGTGATTTCTTTTTAAAAAAATATTTTGATGGACGAGGTCTTGAATCTCAATTTCTTCCCTCTTTTGGCTCTTTTTTTTTCAGCATATAGAACAGAGTTCAGATCAGTAGTGGTCACACACAACCCCCTTTTGATGCCGATACATAATGTATTAATGACTGACTCAAGTGGCCGCCTGCTGAGCTGCTGCTGATCCACTTGTGAGTGGTTAGAGGCTCGTTCGGAGAAGCAAAATTTCATAAAATCCAAGAAACGCAGTGTACGCCTGTCAGTCACAACTGAAGCACCATGCATGCTTGAGCCATGTGTGGGCACACACTGAGTAGACTTTTTTTTCTACTGCTGCAAGGGAAATTTGTCATTTTTGTCTTGTGTCAGAAGAAAAAGTCCTCACGTCAAACACTTAATCAAAATTTATTTCATAATCCGAAACGTGCTCAAATGATTTTTAAAGACTTTCTAGCCTCTAATTTGCTGCTAAGCTGTTTTTCATTAAACAAATTTAAAATGCTTTCCGTGCAGGTCTGTTGGCATACTGCATGATGTATGAGGCTCATTTAACAAGTGCAACAATGGGAATATACTGTATGCCTAATGGGTCTGATGCCGGGGAATACCTTTTTGAAGCTCAGATTTGCTCTGATTAATAATTCTGTAACACTGGCAGGTATGCACAATTTTTTTTCTGTGCGTGTGTATGTGTCCTTTTGCCTGTGTTTGTGAACTGAAAACGAATGGGACAGAAATGTTAAGTTTAACTTTGCATATTTTTAGGAATTTGTCACATTTGGCGCTGCAGTTGCACAGTGGGAGCCAGGAACGCATACAGGGATGCACACAGGAACGCTGAGAAAGAATGCTGGCAGGTGTCAAGCGCTCATGTTGGCACATGCACTGCCTCCACACATACGCACACATAAAGGCACCATCAAGCAGGAAACTCACAATGAAGCACTGTTGGATAGCGCTTTTGTGTAACTGCACGGAGAGACAAAACAGAGAGGGGAAGCTGCAGGTGGCTGGCTTGCATCAAGTAGTCTTGTGCCTTCCTCCTGCGTGTTTGTGTGGGTGTATTTGCGTGCGCTACTGGACACGAGGTTTAGGTTGCTGAAGAGATGCAGCTGTTGGAGGAATACATTATTCAAATAGTGTGCATGAGCAGAGGGGCATATATGAGAGCGAGTGGGCTAAGTCCTAGCAAGGCAAGTGAAAGAGGCAACATTAGGAGATCTAAGCGCTGTTGGTAGTTTAAACCTAATGTGCGTGCTGGAGCAGATGTAAAATGATGTACTAAAACAGGGACACGGAACATCAGGCACAACGTGTTTTTATGCTTTCAATCAATCTCTAGTTTAAATCTGTCAGGCTTTAAATTGTTTGGTTGCATGAGAGGGGGTGGACAGTGAAACCTGTCCTAACAAAAGTTGCCTAAATAAAGTTACAGTTTGATTTCAATGAATGCCCATGTTGATTTTATTGAATGGAGAAAATAAGAACGTTGTCTTCTAAACTGTCATAAGTGAATACTTGAGTGTTTGTCATCTATTGAAGTCAAAAACCAAATGTGCTGCTACTTTAAGTGTTTCCTGATGCAATTGTCAAGTTTTTTTTGTTTGTTTTTTTAGAGAGTCATTAAAATTGTTTGGAAAGCCTTGGCCCGTCAGTGTTTCATCAGAAAGACAAAATAAAAAGAGGATGCACTCAGTGCAGCTTAATCTGTCAAAATACCCACATTGAAAAGTGTTTGGTGATAGTTAAAGAGCTGATAAAGATAAAACATTTTTTCTCTTTTATTCCATTAATGACTGCTGTTTCCTCTCTTGTCCTGTCTCCCTGTGCTCTCTTTTTTACCGCGCGGGTGTAAAATGCTTATAGGGTATAGTTGTCACCCTGCAGGCCGGGTAGGCCGCGTGGACACCCAAGTTTGTAAATTTGATAACTTGTGATTTCGACGTAGGGTTGCCAACTTTTTAACTATCAAAGTTGGGGCACTCTAGCGTGCCAGAAGCACAATGCAGCCAGTTGGGCATAGTGTAAATATGCATAAAATGTTGGTATTCAGTTTAATCAATACCTCATCTAAATCAATAATGAAAAATACAGTAAATGATAGCAGGAATCACGCGGGCATTTCCTTTGAAAAATAAGCAAAAAAGAAAAAATATTCAATATTCAAAATATTGTAAATTCAGTTTCCAATTACCCAGTTTATTATGCTACGCACACCAAACAGCACTTTATTTTTATGAATCGGGCCGTCACTGACGACTATGAATGGACATAAGCAGTCAAATCAGATTTTGTATTTATAAGAGTGCCATCTGTTGGTCAGAAAGTGGAATTGTCGGTAATGATGAATATACGGGACTTTTAAGGTAGAATAAGGGACGAACCAATTTTGCTAATTATACGGGATGTCCCGGCTAAAACGGGACAGTTAGCAACTGTATCTCGATCACAAGGTCACAGGTGAAGTTTTCGGAAAATCTTGTGAATGCGATAATTTTGAATCCCTGAGATTACTTAATATAAGAAAAAGACGTGTAATTTCGACAGTACATCAGTTTTTCCACTCGATAAAAAAATGCTGTTTTAGTGAATGAAAGAAATTTGTTAGCATAGTGGGCTTAAAGTGTAAGAAATGTGTGAAATTAGGGAAAAGATTCTGTGAAGTTTGTTTTTTGTGAACTTTTCTTTAATTTTTTGTTTACCTGAATGAATGTGGGGAAAGTCTTTATCATTACAAAAAGCTGCAAAACTTGAAAAACTTTAACCCCCCCCCAGAATTTACACCCTCATTCACATCCTCTAAAGCCATCCAGTGGGCCGGACTGAAGTCTTTGCCGGGCCCATTCTGGCCCTCATACCTTATGTTTGGCACCCCTGCCCTCAGGAGACGGTTGTTGTGTATTGTTGCTATATAAATAAAGCTGAATTGAATTGAATTAAACTGTGTATGTGTGTCTGTGTGTGTGTGTGAGAGAGAGACACGTGTGCTTGTGTGTATGGTTTTTGTTCAGGAAAATCCAAGTTCGCTGAGGACAGACAACATTTTTGTGTGTGCGTGCGTCTGTGTAAGTTTGTGTTGGTTCCCTGTGATATAGCGAGGTAAAGCTGTGTGTTTTCATGTGAGAAGGAAAGTAATGATGTATTGACAGAGATATATTAAAGGCTGCAGCCTCGGGTCCCTGGCCTCCGGCCCTCTGGCCTTCCTCTCCTGTCTGATATTGGCAGTGGGGGGGTGTATTTAAAACGGTGTGCGCAGACCTACACACATGTTACCCAAGCGAAACTTGCATCATCCAGCCAATCCTCTGAATCCTCTCCCAGCAGCAGGTGCACATTCATCACTTCAGTTTTAAACCTTTATAACCAAAGTGTCGTCCTTAATAAGATTTCTCTTAAAAATTTAAATGAACTTAGGTGATGGGTTGGCATTACAGCTTTTACCTCTCGGCACAGGAGAGCTCCCCGTGTCTCTGCTTTATTCATTGTCATGCTGATAATTTAAGAACTGGTTGCAAAGGCTGGGTTTTCACTTCTATTCTGTACTATTACTACATGCACATTTTCTCACTTGGTAATACTGCGAACAGAAAGTCTGACTCAGAAATATAAGTGCATATTTTTAGGGCCCCAGCTACCCAGACACCCTCTACGAGAGCTCGTCAAATATGAGGAGTAGATTTCTGCATCTTAATTACAAAGCGTCATTGCAAAATTGACCTATTTGTAGATGGATAGGTTGAATGGATTGAGCTGCTCTTAAGTAGATCAATAATAAATCAGTGCCATCATTCTAGTCACTTGTAATCCACGTCTTTATCTTGCCGATGTGGTGATTACTGTAAGCCATCTTACCCTTATCTTAATTAGAAGCCACCAACTTGCTTTCAAGGTGCCGAATCTTGGTGTTAGTTTCACACAAAGGCCACTCCCCACCACCTGCGATTTTGAAATATTACAGAAATTTTATGCAAATATTTAACAAGGTTAAAAAACAGATGAGATGCTTATTTATTTTCATTTCTTAGTGGAGCTACAGGAATCCATGGTTTAATGTGTAGAAAAATATTTGGAAAAAGAGGCTAAGTGATATAAATGCAAAAAAGGGGGCCACTTTCATGAGGAAATCAATTTGCTTTGATATAAGCTCCATATAGTCGGTATGAAAACAAATATTGGAGAGATTGGGGAAATTTCCTCTGAAATGTTTTCCTCAGTCTCTTTTTAAATGTGTGGCCTTGCATGGTGAGTTTCATCCCATTAGTGAAAGGCATTGTTCCCACCTGCCGAACACCTTCTCTACAGTGTGCCACTGGAAAGCTCCAGGGAATTAATGGCTCACTGGGCCATTAATTCACTACCTCGCTCCGTGCCTTGCTTATACTTCAGTCTCCCAGACAAACTGAGCACTACCTTAGAGAGCTAAGAGTAACCATCGATTGAGTTCCTCTTATCCATCAGACATTTAAGGATTTGTGTTTTGATATACCTGCAGGTACACCAATCCATTTCCTTGATGACAGTGTAATTTCTTATTTGTATTTTTTGTCTTGTTATTTATTTATTTTTTGCTTTTACCAAAACCAGTCTTATCTTAGTCACTTGTTTTCATATAGTCAGAGGAAAAATATTCCCCACCGTTTTTAAAAAAAACCTTCTGTCAGCATTGACTCTCATTTGTGTTTCTTAATCTCTTCACTTTCTTTCAGAAAAAGTAAAAAATAAAACAGCCCGTTCATTCCTTTTGCTTGCTACCCTACTCAGATTTTTCCCCCCTCTGTTTGCTCCCGTCAAGTGGCTTCCTTTTTACTCTTTCAGTCTCTTTCTTTCATCTCGTCTACATTTTTCATTTGGTTGTCAACAAACAAATTACAGGCTGCTATTCTATTCTGAATTTGCTGTGATGTGCAGAGCATACACGGGGTAAACCCAGGCCTTTAAAGGGAATATGTCATTGTTGTTTGGCAGCATTTAAATGAGCTCAGCATAACTTTAAATTAATTTTTAATAATCAAACTAGCAGTCGTTAGGTACATTGTGTTGCCCTAAGGTGTGTGTGTTCTTGTGCTTGCACTTCATGTGTGAGCTAGCATTTGCCAAAACTGTGGTGAAACATGAACAGTTCTGTACTATTATCTTGCACTTGTTGTACTTTATGTCAGCTGTCCTTTACATCAACCGAGTTACCGACCTGCACTATAGAATTTGCTTGTCTGTTTTCACATGCATGTGAATTTGAGTGACATCCCATTCTAAATCTGTTGGGTTTAATATGATTTTACACCTGTTGCAGCCATAATAGCTTCAATTTTTCTGGGAAGGCTTTCCACAAGGTTTAGGAGTGTGTTTATGGAATTTTTGACCATTCTTCCAGAAGTGCATTTCTGAGGTCAGACACTGATGTTGGATGAGAAGGCCTGGCTTACAGTCTCTGCTCTAATTCATCCCAAAGGTGTTTTATCGGATTGAGTTCAGGACTCTGGTGTAGAAATACTTGACTGCCCTGCACAAACTCCCTTATCTATGTCTTTATGGACCTTGCTTTGTGCACTGGTGCACAGTCATTTTGGAACACCAAGCAAACTATTCCCACAAAGTTGGGAGCATTAAATTACAGTCAGACAAGTACTGTTCACCTGGCAAATGCCAAACCCAGACTCATCCATCAGATTTTCAGACGGAGAATACAACTACAATGTTGTAGAGTCCAGTGGCGGTGTGCCTTAAAGCACTATATCTGATGCTTTGCATTGAGCTTGGTGATGTAAGGCTTGGATACAGGTCAGCCACTGAAACCTATTCTATGAAGCTCTCTATACACTGTAATCTGAAGGCCAGATGTCTGGACGTCTGTAGCTATTGACTCTGAAGAAAGTTAGCGACCTCTGCATAGTATGTGCCTCAGCATCTGCTGACCCCACTCTGTGATTTTCCGTAGTCTACCACTTTCTGGCTGTGTTCCTGTCATTTGCACTTGCATCCGCTTTGTTATTGTTACGCTAATAGTGGATTGTGGAATATTTAGTAGCACGAAAATTTCTCAACTGGACTTGCTGAACAGGTGACATATCACCTGAACAGTACCACACTGGAATTCACTGAGCTCCCGAGAGCGACCCATTCTTTCACAAATGTTTGTAGAAGCAGTCGGCATGCCTAGGTGCTTGATTTTAAACACCTGTGGCCATGGAAGTGAATGCAACACCTGAATTCAATGATATGGATGGGTAAGTGTAAATCCTGAATTCCTGAGAATCTGTGTCATGACAACACTATTAACTTGGATGTGAAATGGCCAGCTGTTACCATATCACCCTCTACAATTTGGATGAATTAGTCTATCCTGACGTTGGACGAAAGGCTGGGAACCATGAACAGGATTCCAGTCCATCACAGAGAGCCAGGCAACCACTCATGCTCACATGAATTTAAAATCCCCACTTAGCACAACATGCTTGTATTTGGACTGTGGAAACCAAAAAGAAACCTGTGGAGGAACATGCAATTTCCAGAACCTTTTTGTTTTGGTATGAGTCATCTTATACCGACAGCCATGGAAAAAGTAGTTTAACTTTCATAGTCTACTGTGGTAGTTGCATTGTTAAAATATAATCCCCTTTAAAACAGTTAAATGAGGATACATTTGTAACATGAAAGCCTAAAATACAGGCACAAATGCAAAGGAACAAACAGTAAACAGGAAAAAAAATGAGACAGATGGCCCCAGACAGGGAGAACCGGGTTAGACAGAGCGAGAGACGCCCAGGCCTTAGCCCCAACAGTCTTCATGCTGGTAAATTAGCTTGGTGAGATCCCACTGTGGCGATACTCTCCTCATTAAACAGAGACCATGGCTTGCTGTTAGAGGGCTAAGTCAAAAATGTTTTTGAACAAGTAAATAACTATCCAGACTTACTCAAAAGCAGGGCTCCAGATGGCCAAATCAATTTACTGTATTTGTGCCTATATTCTCCTGGTCACCATGCTCTCTTCAATTCCTCCAGCTCATTCTGAGTGTCTAAGCCTTGTCAATCCTTGTCTAAGCTCTGCAGCCTTTGTAATTATGTATACAAAATGACTACAGTTTCTCTCCACACAAAAGTTGAATATAAATTGGTTAACATGATTAAGCAGATAATTTTATCACAGATGACGTGACCAACCTTCCTCACAATGCCCCTGTGAGTGTGACTGTTTAACAACGTATCCAATCCTCTTACTGACAGTGTTTGTGTGTGTGTGTAGGAGACAGAAAAGCGATATATGTGTGTAATGCTTTGGGGTTAATTAGCTTCAAACCAATGCCATCTATCAGCCTAGTGCTCAGACTCTGCCTCCCTACCCGACGGCTCCACTACCACCAGATACACACAAGCACACACTATGGGCCAGTTTAGGTTGCAGTCGTTCTTCTGTAAGGTTTCCACATGACAATAATTTTTTTAAAACAACATTTAGACTAAAAAAAAAATCTAATATCTGTCATAGATTTAGATTGTTTTGTGCTTATTTCGGGCCCTTCGCAGGTTACTGTAGCCTGAAAGCACAGCACAAGTTGCTGACTCTAACATTCCTCACAAACCAGAAGTCTCCTTAGGTAAATTTCCAGCTCTCCAGCATATTTTGCCTTGCTGTGTTTTTGTCTTTTCGGTTCCTCTGCCAGGATGGGTGCAATTCTATGAAATGAATTTTCTCAACTTCGGTCCCCAGCTGGAACAACACATACACACTCACAAAAGCCACTGGCTTGAATCATTAGGTCTGTTAAGGTCCAAATCCGGCTGTTAGTTATCTGTTCAGCTCCCTAGTGGGATTTAGCTGGATCTATAGTGAAGGATGAAACTGTTCCTCTCTTTCACCAAACCCATTAAGGAATAGACGGGGCAGACCTAACTGTCTATAGTGGCAGGACTTCTAGGATATTGGCTTATATAGGTTTCTATTGGTTTCACTGCCCCCAGAGTTTATTCAGGAGATACTATTTGGAAACAAAAAAAAAAAGCAGAAGGACTTTTAAAGGTTTTCTTAAAGCAATGTTTTAGTCAAAGAACGTGTTTTCCAGAGCTCTGCTGGTGTTGATTGATTGTTTTCATGAAGGGGAAACATAAGCTTTTGCTCTTTCAATACTCTTTGCTTAGGGGGGGAATACAGCAATTAAGAATTAATCTGTTATTTTTATGGCTGAGACTAGTCTATTCCATGTTTTCACTGTGATTAATTCTATACTTAAGCAAAGGAACCAAGATTTAATATCTTTGCTGGCTGGGCCCAATCGCTATTCAGTGGCAGCCCCACTACTTGATATAGATTAGTTTGTGTTTGTTCTTAGGAAGAGTTTAGGCTTCTAATGAGGTTTTGTGGGGAGGTGCAGGGAATAAGTGCTGGTTCAGAGACCTTTTGGCTTATTTAAGAATAGTGACTGTAAGGAGGCGAGCAGCAGCATGCATAGTGGAATTCTGGTAATCCAGAGATCCTTGGGAACAGAGGATTAAAGATTTAAGATGCCTTCATTATACAACACTGTGTGAAAATTATTTATTTGTTATTATATATAGAAATAGCATTCTGGGGATCCAAAAATACCAGCAATTTGTTAGTTTGTGGCAGTACAGTAGTTCTTTGAATAAAATAAAAAAAAAAAAATATATATATATAGTTTAAAATTAAAGCTTTCAAGCATGCATGCATGCAAAATGTCATATACTGACTGACTGAATTGTAATGAATAGCCAAACGAGGTTATGAGCAGCATCTACAACTAAAGAAAATACCAGTAATGCTGTATGTTCACCAAAGTATTTTCTCTTGAAGACAGCGTATTTCTTAGTTTGTGATTGGGTCATCATTCAGCATGTTTATAAGGTCAAGTATCTCCAGGACATACGGCATGTACGGTTTGGATACTTTCTGTCTCATAGAAAAAGAAATACCATCAAATTATAAAAAATTAGCATCATCTTGGTAACAAACTTGCATATAAATCTATTTGCAACAAAATTTTTCAGTTACTTTGTCTGTCCACTTTCCACTACTAGACTCCGATATAGTTGTTTATACATTCAGTAATTATTGGTGATATCTTTGTGCAGTCAGTGATTATTGCATAGATGATAATAATTGTCTACCAAAACTCTGAAACAATACAGGACATTACTCCATTGATAAGTGCGTGAGAGTCAGAAAGTGTTAATTGAAACTGCAGATAAGCCTATACATACTCTTCCATTTATTACTCACACTTGTATTTCCCTCTCTCTCTCTCATACACTCACACACATATTCATTAGAGCAAATGGAATTAAGGGGATTGCAGGCATAATCTTCTTCCCCAGCGATGTGGGGGAACCAAGCTGTTAATTTGCCGCCTCTAACTACACCTCCAACTCAGCTTGTTTTGAAAAGGGCTCAAGTCATTGCGAGTCAATGGGAACTCACAGCACGTAAATGATTTACGACACTCAAACGTCGCTTGACATTTGGAAAATTAAGGAGGTTTCTGCACCTTTATGCACAGTACATATCTGTTTTTCAGGGATCTATGAATGTGTCAGTAGTGGCTGTAACTTGGTAAATGGACCAGTACTTATATAGCGCTTTTCTACTCCAACTAATCACTCAAAATGCTTTTTACTACAAGCCTCATTCATCCAATCACACACACATACATACAAGCACTTTTTTCTATACCTAAGCTTTTGAAATTTGCACTCCAGTGCATCCTGTCGGAGGCAACTCGGGGTTCAATATCTTGTCGATGGATGCTTTAACACGCAGACTGGTATACCCCCAGAATCGAACCACCCATCTTCCGATTGATTGAACACCAGTTCCTAAGCCACTTCCACAATCACGTAGGCGTCAGTGTGGGTGTGTGCCTGTTTTGTATGTGTTAGCATACATATGTATGTATCTATGACAACTGGGATACATTTTATAGTATTTTATACTGGCAGCAGAAGTGCTACTTTACTGTACAATTTACTTTATTGTACTTTAAAATTTACAGTGACTATACTGTCATTTATTTACAGTTTTTTATTTATACCAGATGATACTGTATTTTAACAGGAAAATGCTGTAAAAATCTGTTATTAAATCATTTACTATAGCATATATCTAGTAAAGCTCCAAGTTTTACAGTATTTTTTTTTTAACAGTAGTACAGTAATTCTGTGGGCACCAGCCCTACCATGACACAGAACTGGATAAACCAAAGAAAATGTATGGAAAGATGGATTGTGCTTCTGCATTGTCAGTAGCTTTGCTTCTGAAGTACAATCGCAGTTTTAAACAATTAAGTCACCCTGACATTTTCGCTGGGGGTGTGCTCAAGTACGGCGTGGAGCAGCAGCGTGCAAACAGCCACCTCTGCCCCTCAAACACAGGAAAGAGACGAGAAAAGAGAAAATTCATCATGTTTTCTCTGAGTAGAACTAATAAAGCTGGAGTTTATCGATACCACAGTCTTTAATAATTTAGCCCTGGTGCACGTTTTATTACCTGGTTTCGCTACCTATCCCGAGTGACTATATAAATGTCTGCAGAAATATTTTGTGAAAACACAGGTATATTTGGAGTAGACAGTACTGGCTCTATGCCTGCAGCAGACAATATTGGATGTTGAATCTGTACTTTATGTAACTCTCGCTCCCTCACTGCATTTGCTCTTTTCTCTGCTTTTCGTCCTCTTACTCAGTAATGACTTGGGAAGGATGACAAGTCATTATTGAGTGTGTTTGTGTCTGAGTATGTCTGTGTTTCCCAGCTTTAGAGTGAAATAACAAAAGATCAAAGTATTAGGTTTGCGGAGGTCACAAAGTTTCTTTCCCATGGTAAACAGACGGATATCTCATACTCCTGCAGCCATGAATTCAGTGCTCTTTGAAATGGAGATTTGGTTATTTAAAAGTACATAGAGTAAAAGACCAAGTGAAATGGTGGAGTCACACACAAAAAAGATGTGCACGCAGCAGCACATGCATGTAGCCACATACTGTATATACAGTGAAGAGCTGGAACTGGCTTTGATTTTTTTCCTTTTTTATTTGTTTATCATTACCTCTATGAATTATACATATGCTGAAGTTCACCAAAGTTCCCAGTTCTATTCCCCTGACAGAGGAGACCAAAAACAGTACTCAAATGCTAGAAACGGGAACTCCCATTGGGTTGGAAAAATGGAAAGTTATTAAACAACTGAAAACTGAGCAACAAAGCTGTTTTGTTTCAAAATTAGATATCCAAAAACAAGAAATTTTCCATTTAATGCTGAGCAATAAGCATTGTCATAGAAGTGAAAACAAAATATTCTCTCTTCTCAATATTTTTCTTATACACAGTGAATGTGCTGTACAGGTTAGGAATTACAATTAGCATACTTCATTTACAATACAATGCATTTTTATAACACATGCAATAATCTTGAAACTTAGCGTTATTTACCTTTGTTTACAGATTTGCTTTTAAACCACTGAAGAGAAATAACTTACAGTATCTCTCAAAATGGATCCCTGACCTTTTTAAAATGGCAAAGACAAGTATAGATGCGCAGCGGCAGAGACTTCAGATGATGCTCAAAGGGAATAAAGACAGTGAGTGATGGCCTTTAGAAACATTCAAGTCACATAAACACACACACGTGCGCACACTGTCTGTCCTAAATCTCCAGCCTGGTTTTGCTGTGTTCAGCAGTTGTCGACGTTGGTGTTTTTGTGTGTGTTAGCGTGGGAGACAGACAGCTGACACACCTTATGCTTGGGCTGAGATTGGCAGTTAAGAGTTGCTTCGAATGTATGCCAATGAGATGTCTGCCCAACAACTCTGTGTGTGTGTGTGTTTGTGTGTGTGTGTGTGTGTGCTTGCGAATGTTATAAATGCAGGGGCTTTCCCTGCCGTCTCCCACTGTCAGGGAGAAAAATCAATCTGCCTGTCAGCCATTGAACACCTTCGGCCTGTTATGCCACCTATCACAAGCAATACACGTATGTGTGTGTGTGTGTATGTGTGTCTTCTGTTATTTCGTCAACCTCTTTGTCTCTCCGTTCTGCAATCTGACTGTTGTGCTTTTCTTTTTCTGTCCCCCCCTTTGGTCCCTCATGTCTCTTCTCTGTGTCTCTTTTAAATCTTCTCTCTATCTTGAATCTGTCAGCCATAACACCAGTGTTGAAAAATGACACCACCTGCTTACCTTTTTGTTACCACACTGGCAGCCTGTATTCATATTTCCAATTATGAACCAATTATGCTTTAATACCTGTTCATCATCGGCATGTGTTTATTTTTCTTTCATATCTATGAACCAGCAATTTATCATTTTAGTTACACTGTAACTTTCATGTTGATGACTTCATCTCAATTTCCAGACAATTATTTACCACACTGATCCTGCAGGGAGTGGGCGTTTTATAATTCCTAGTTCAAATATCACTGAACCTTTTTACTTTTTCGAGTTTTTTTTTTCATTGTAGGGGAACACATTAATTGTGGTGATAAACATTAAATTGAAAAAAATAATCATATAAGAGTCTTCCCACTTTACTCATTTTAATATGTAGGCTGTAAAACAATTACAAAACGATTCAGGACCACGCTACTAACTGGGCTTTTTTCACATTTCCTCAACATCTTCCTTCCTTCTTTCCCTTTTTCCATCCAGATCCCGCAGATCAGCTACGCCTCCACGGCTCCCGAGCTGAGTGACAACACTCGCTATGACTTCTTCTCTCGTGTTGTGCCACCGGACTCGTACCAGGCCCAGGCCATGATGGACATCGTCACAGCGATGGAGTGGAACTATGTGTCCACGCTGGCTTCAGAAGGCAACTATGGCGAGAGCGGCGTCGAGGCCTTTATCCAGATTTCCAGAGAAACTGGTAAGAGCGGACCTTTCCTCTGTTCATCTGCATTTTTTCCCCTTAAAACGAAACCTCAGCTCAACAGGGATATAGATTAGAAGACTTATATTGTTTTTTCATATCATAGATTTCTAGAGTTCTGATTTTGTCTACATTGTATGGTGACGAGATTTTATCCCCCAGCTTTTCTGGGAAAAGTGTTTGAAGCAGCATTTATAACTCCTTCTCTTCTGTGTTGTGTGACACCTTCATACAGTATTTGCTATGACTGTCACTCCAGAGCAAATCATAATTTAAATGGATTTGAGTGAGAGCAGAGCGGAGGTCTATACTAGAGTAAAAAAAAAAAAAACAGTTAGAAGGCAAGCTTGCCACTTCTGCTCCTCTATCAGGATGTAATAACTATGATATGATGTTCATAGTGCACTTTGGTGTATAGTACATGATCAGTGGCTTTGGCCTGCAATTTTGGATGAATTGTAGAAAGAACAGAGTGGAAACCTGTTGTTTAAAGTTCTAGAGAAACTCCGGGGGAAGTTCACTCTTTGCGTAAATTGCAGGCTGTAGATTGCAGACTGCGGCAAGCAAACTGAGAAAGTTATTGTCGCAAACATGTGATGGACAAGTGCAGCCATCTGTGTATCTGTCTTTTAGTTCTTTATGCATATATTTCTTTTTTAGCAGTGATGCCAGCTCTCTCAGATGCATTCAGCTGGTGTGAAAAAGGTGTGCTGTCATGGTTATTGTCCCTGAGAATTAGCAGAACAAGCTCTAAACATCTAATGCGGCAACTCTAGTTTCTCTAGTAGGCGGGTGGGTGACAAAAGAAGGATACAGCATTAAAGAGTGGATTTTTATGGTGACACAAAGACGAGCAAGCGCACAGAGGTCACATTAAGCAGGTGGAAGGATGAAATCAAGAGTGAGGTTGATTTTAATAAGGTGGTGCAGAGTAAATTGTTGGTAATTTGGTGGGAAATGTGTCCTAGGTTTTGGCCCGCACGCAGTCATTTCAGAGCACATCTGTTGCTGGTGCAGCATTAATGTGCTGCCACTTTGGTGCTTTGATCAACAAAAGCAAAGCTAAGTCACTAAAGTGCTGTAAAAACTTGGAGCAAATGTTCAGCAGTAACAGACTGTAAATGATCAGTTTTGTCATCGCTGCTTAAACTGTCATCTGCAAACTGGGATCAGTAATTTGAGCAGGACCTGTTGTCCTCTGCAGCTTTCTGCTGTAGTGAAAGCATCTCAGTTCATTAAATCTCTTGATCCATCTGAAGGCAGCAGGACTCACGCAGCCATGTGTCATCAAAGGAAGGACAAATGGTGGAACAGTGACAGAGTTATGGGTGCCCGAGGCTAACTGATGTCCATGACGATCAAAAGGCTGGTATGTACTGTAGTACAATACCACAGAAGAGCTGCTGTAAGACATATCTGAATACCTTCATGCTTCACTATGGTAGACAGGGTAGTATAACAGTTAGGGCATGGTCAGGGTGACCATGGCACCCCTATCTGACGAGAGTCTTCAGTAGGAGCATGAGCGTCTAACGTGAAACATGGAGCTAAGTAGGAATTCCCCCTTATTGCCAGGTGCATGAGCATGATTAAGCAGGGAGCGAGATGGTAGCATGATGCATTTGGTAACAAGTTATTGGACCCAGAGTAGGAAATGTTCTGCTGGTAAACCTCAGGTACTAAACTTTGTTGCTGACCATGCATGGGGTAACTAGAGCTGTCACGATACTAGAATTTCAAAGTCGATACCAACACCCAAGAAAATACTCGATACTAGATAAAAGATTTTGATCCCATCGTGCAACAGCAGAAGTAATGACAAAGAAGTCATTAACATTTGTTAATGTTCAACTAATTTTTCCAGTTATAAGTTAGAATTAGCAAAATAATTTAAAAAAACCCAAAAACCTAACACATATCAATAATTTAATTATTGTGGAAGAAGAGCACTATGGAAGCTGGAGTTAACAAATAACATTTGGATAAAGTGTGGTATCACTTATGCTCATTGCCTGCTTTTCAAAACTGACCTCACGGCTAACTGCAACAAAATAAGAAACACATTTTAATAAATTATTGTGTAAGTAGAAAAGTTAAAGCTTATCATATATTGTCCACCGTTCACCCTGGTCCACCTCAGTCTGCAGCTCTTCGCATCTTTTCCTCGGCTCTTAAGCCACGAAACCCGTCTGATTTGACTGTGCTGCTCCTGATTTCACTCTTCATTTGCTCGGATTACTTCTCTACACCAGACTCTGCTCTGTTGGGCCATGGTTCCCCCGCTTTTTCTGCACAGCCAGCCAACTGCCCGGTTCTCTGTTTCCATAATCCGCTCTGTCACGGCTCAATATTCCATCCATGTCACGTTCAACCTGCAACAATTATTTATCTTTTATCTAACTAAAATTCAGTAGCTGCTACCTTAATGATAACAGATGGCTAATGTGGCTACTGGGTAACTACTAACAGTTAAACAGCTAATGTCAACATGCATGCTGGCCAGTTAGCTTTTATGATAACTTTTTAATACTTCACTGTGTTGAAATAGGAGCTTAACTGAGCTCTCAAATTCCTCCTAAAGAGTTGTTCAGTGTTAAGAACTTTAAATACTACAGCTGTTAGTGATTGGAGGGGCTGTGTGAGTGTCTACCTGCAAATTATAATGCAGATTCAGATATGATTTCAGAGAAATCATACAGTTCACATACATAAATAATAGCAATTCTCCAAATTTTTAGAAATGAAACAACATCAGATGAGCTGATTGATTACGATGTGCTTTGTTCTTTTAATAAGTTACACTGCAAAGTGCCATTGTCACATGTTATTGGAGTAGTTTGTGTTAACTTGACTTATTTGACAGAACACATCATTTGAAGAAAGGACTTATCGGTCCTGTGTTAGTCTCTGCCATCTTTACAACACTATTAATTAAAAGTAGCGTGTCGTATTCTTTAAATGCACTAGACCGCCACATTATAGGTTATGAAACAGTTTAGAGTAGGAATTAAAATAAAATACCTTGGAACATTTCTGTCATAAAAATGCCTTCATCAGCCTGTTTTAACTGTTTATTTCTGTCATCACTGTGCAAATTAAATTTAAAAAAGCACACACCACCTGCCTCTGGCTGCAGATCCGGGGTGCTTTGAGTTCAGGTCATGCTGCTCTGCACAGTTCGGACAACAATCGGATTTCCTGGAGAAACCTCCCTCTATTTGTTGAGCTGCTGTTCTCATGCATCACTTAGAGCAGAACAGCTGTTTTCAGAGCAGTGACACCTGTGATGAGGCTGTCTGAGAGGGAATTTGTCACCACGGTCTCAGTACTTTTGAATTCCACTTCTAGAGCCCAAAGTTTACGGTTCTTGAAGCAGATATCCTGCTCACAGCTATATTTTGTTTCTTGTCTCACTGCAGCAAGCTTTTGCCATTCTCTCCTAGCCAGAGTCTTGGAGAGTAATGGGCTTCCCAAGGTGATATACTGTACTGTTGTTAGCTGGGCTTGTATTTAGCAGTGGGATGTAAATTGGACAGTTGTTGGCTCTTGATTTTTACAGGCTGCTTGTGATCGATGTGTTTGCAGGTCTCTTTTAGTCTCAGTCTGCATTTCTGTTCTTTTTTCTAAAATCACTCTTTGCCTGCTGTATTATCACTGAAAGATTTCGGGGGCTGGGTTTGCTGTGAACGGACAGTAGATTATGCATTTTAACTACTTCACTGGATGGTGGAGTGACAGGAAAAATGAGAACAAATCACTACAGAGTAAGTGAGAGTGACAGAGATACAGAAAATGAGAGAAACACAGACAGATAGATCACTTGTTTGTTTTGATATAAACTCTAAAAGCACGGTCCCTGTGGTCCTGGGAGCATCAAGATGGGTGAATGCAGAATCAAAATCAGTTTATGAAATCCTTCAAGTGATGTTGACAGATCAAAATGCTGCTGGTTTCCCTTGTTATGTGTCAAATGTTTTTTGAAAACACATCATGTTGGATGTTGACAAATATTTACCGACTGACAGAGCCCAGACGAGTAAAGAGTCCATTTGAGGGGGTTCTCATCAGTCGAAGTCTTTCCTGTTTTTATTTTTTTTTATCACTCTGTTGATTTTCTTCCCTTTGTTGTTTTTGTTGTTGTTGTTGTCTCTGCATTGTTTGTGTGCTGATGGAGAAATGACAGTTTTTTTGTACGTCTGTGCTGTTGTCTAGCTGTCCATCTTAGTCCCGGTGCGTGTTTGGAGCCAGCTCGCCCAGGGCTTTGTGCAGTGGCAGTCAGCACATAAATGTTTTGTGTGGCGTCAGATCAGTGCGTGTGTGTATGTCATTGTAAAGTCTAAAGCAATACTCAGCAATGTGTGTATTTGTGTTCGGGAGGGGGGTCAGTATAGTGCATTATCTTGCTCTATATGTGTGTGGGTGGGTGTGTGGGTGTATGGGAGGGCTGCATGCTGTAACAGCAGTCACTCAATTCTTTACTCTGCCTCTCTGAAGACGCGAAGCAAGCTAAGGAAGACAAAGGGATGGCAGGGCGGACAAAACGTTGGTGAACAACAGGAGGGGACAGGAAAAAGTGACAGGACGGGGAGAGTTCATAGTGTGGAAGTAATGAATCAAACTGGACCCTGGGAAATAGATGAGGTAGAATAGAAGAAGAATAAGGAAAAGAAGAGCAGCATTAGAATAAAAATAGGGATCCTAGTAATGATATTTAGCATTCGTTGTACACATATGCATGCATATATTCCCTGAGACACAGTCATATATTTTCATTTTATTGCATTTTCAATAACAAGTGGACCTCTTCAGATACACTCAGAGAGAGGAAATAAGAGAAAGAGAGCTGCTGGGAATTTCTAGGACATTATTTTGTGACTGCAGTGTAATAGTGAAGTTTACAAGGCACTCTGCATACTGATACCAAACAACCATATGAATTGGTGTGTAATCATTCACTGATGAGTCTCAAAGGGTGTGTGTGATTAAGAGAGTTAGAGAAAGTGTGCACGTGTACTGTGCGCATAGTAAAAGGATATTAATTGTCAAAAACTGCTCTGTGTCTGCTCTCATCACATTAGCATATGTCAGGGGTTACTGTGTGTGTGGGGGGTGATTGGGTGATAGCAGTAGCAACAGAAAATGTTTAAAACTGTCCACTCATACTTCTCTATACTGGTCCCATTCCTTTTTATTTAAGACTCTGGAAGTTAAATATTTACTTCTCCAATACAGTGTTTGAAAGTGAATATGTCCTACTTATGTTTGCTTCCGCACAGCTGCAACGTTATGCCTCTCCCAGGAGGAGTAAGTAGAAAATTCTGCACATCTAATTTTTCAGCCAAGTCCACAGAGCAGTCAGCAAAATCTTTGTTTCAAAAGGACTCCTTTAGGAGGAAAAAAACAACTGGAAACAACTTTGTTTTTAGGTTAGAAGTGAAAGAATGCAAAAAAACAGGATGCAGGTGTTAAAGAAATCAACCTTCCTATGTTTGCTGGATCCTTACTTTGTTAGCTCTTAACACTGGCATTAAACACCAAATATCTCTAAAGCACCATCTAACTCTTGAGCCCACACTTCCAAAAATTGCCACAGTGGCCAACGTCAAACTGAACACAGTTTTTTCATCTCCAAAAGCATGGATCTTGTCAGATCACCCCTTGCCATTAGTAGTCAACCGTGAGACATGTTGCACAGATGAATGCAAACCATTGAGGTTCATGACAGTTTCAGCTATGAGGTAACAGATATATCGCTCTACTTGTCATCACAGTAAAGTAAAGTATTTCTTTTGACTAACCGTGTATTTGATGTGATGTCGCACTGCATTTATAAACACTGTTCTGGTCTGATGAGATGACTCTGGATTTAACCATTAACAAAGCTGTCATGTTATGAACTTTAGCTTTAGCTATTAGAACCCTTTGAGGAGGGAGCTTGCAGTGATGCTGTAAGGTGAGCCAGATAAGGTTGGCTCCCCTTACAGCATCATTCATCTATATAGTGGTTCATTATATCTGTCTAAATAACTGCCAATTATTTAAACCTACAGCCTGCAGTCTTTGTGCCCATATGTCCAAATAACTGCCGGTGAAATTACCAACACAGTCCCCGTGGCACAGTGGCACAGCTTGCTTGTAGAAGAATCTAACTCATAAGACTTCCCTGATCAAACCTGACCTGACAAGGTTCATTTGGAGTAGGAGTTCTCACACAGATGTTTGGAGGCTTCTAAAAGTGTTAGAGATTCCTCTCTTGACTACATCGTGCATACTGTTTGTTAGAAGCAGCTAATGCCTTTGACAGGGTGGAATTTCATTTTCTCTTTGAGGTCTTAGGGAGACTTAGATCAGGGCCTGAATTCATTAAGCGGGTAAATGTGCTTTATAGTGCCCAGAATAAATTTGCATATTTTTTTGTAAAAGCTCAAATTTTCAGTATCAGCATTTGATATGTTGTTTTCATGTTATCTAAAAATTAAGTACACTTCAAATGATTCACAAATTGTTTCATGCTGCTTTTATTTACATGTTATCCTGAATGTTGTACATTCAGGATAACAGACATGGGGAAGGATTTGGTTTTAAAGTAGGGATGCTCTGATGCGGTGGAGTCAACAGGCTAATAGAAATTCAATACAGAATCCTTATGAGATTGCAGCAAATACCTCAGTGTCTCACGACTTTATTTCGAGGCACACCCCACCCGCTGCGCAAATTGTACTTAAGAAGAGAGATCTTGCGTTTGGCAGTGCCTTCTCTGTCTCACTGGAATATAACTTAATTTTTAAAAAGGAAATAAAAATGAACCCAGGCTTATTTTTGTGAAATCTTTTCAGGTGTAGAGCTCACTTTAAGAAATGTTCAGCACAAATTATTTAACAAGCTTCTTTTATTCACAAGAAGAAGCATTTTATTTCAGTGGATTAGATCCAGACCTCCCACAGTTAGCCAGTAGTATGGAGAAAACTTTAAAGTGTTAAGCCACAGAGTGACTGCACTTAGCCTTAAAGTGGAATTAAAACTTTTTTGATGAACTGTGGGAGACTTCATCCATCTACCTCCCAAAATGGGAACCAGATCTAGTATGCAAAGGACGAGGGGCCTTTTCCTGCCTCTCTACATGACTTTCTTCAAAGTATCTTACTGCTGAGTATTTCTCACTATTTCTTGTAAGGGAACCAAGA
>VUQG01006514.1:7637-18825 GCA_015106755.1 Etia nguti | reverse complement strand
TCAACATGTCTTGAAGTTCTCCAGAGGCCTGGTAATGAACTAATCATTTGATTCAGGTGTGTTGACCCAGGGTGATATCTAAAACCTGCAGGGCACCGGCCCTCGAGGCCTGGAGTTGGACAACCCTGAACTAAAGAATCTCGTTTTGAAAATGTAAGGAGTGAAAAGCGGAGATGTTTGTGTTAAAGTCAAAAGCAGTCAGAAAAGCAAACATTCAAATAAACTACAGATACCTCAAAATTGCTCCACTTCCAAATTCCCCCAACAAAAATTCCTATCCCACTCCAAACCCCAAGACAAGCAGGATGAATGCCTTATAATTCCTGCCCCTTTTTTACAGAACAATGGCAGCAGCAGACTCTTTGTTACTTTGTTCATAAGTTCTTATTAAAAAAAGTTTATAAGCTTGTGTACTCATTACATATACATGTACAGCTTAACTCATTTTGGACACAAATAATTGTGTTATCCGTAACAAAATGATAACAGAACGCTAATGCAGCTATTGGGGATAATTGTTAGTAGCTGTGACCAGGTTAACATTAATAACTGTTTAATACTTTAGCTTTACTGACCTCAGAGATTTCCTCACAGACCGGGATGTCTGAAGATGCTTCAACAAGTTTGCTGATGTTCACACGTTCAGCTGCTAGTGAGGGGCGGGGCTGTGTGACGTTTGTGTGTCAGCTGGCTGAGGTGATGACAGTACTGTTGGTATGAATTCTGCTGCAAGTGAATATTTAATCTGAAGGTCATTTTTATTATAAATTAGTGCAGATTTTGTGGACAACCCTACTCGGTACATACGCCGGCTTTAATTTTAAAATGCTTTCAGCCTTTTGATATCAAAAGGTACCATCAGTCCCAGTTCTAGTGACATCCCTAGCCATGATTTTATAACATATACTGAAGGAGAGATTTGTTCTTGTAAACCGATGTTTAAAATAACATTTTTGTCTGTGTTCCTCATCATTTGCTCCCAACGCAACCAGCTTTTGGATGTTAATTGATAGCTCTCTTTTTTGGGGGTCTATATAAGACTAATAGGGTGTTCAACTGAGCCACAGTCTTAAATAATATTATATTGGTGTGTTCATTTAAATAAGCATGCTGTACAGTAACAAAGTATTTCTGCTTTTCCCGCCAACAAGATTCAGATGATGAACTAAACCTCATTGGGTTGGACTGTTTGTTTGACTATAAGTTTGTGATGGGTACTTTCTGACATTTTAGTGACTGAGAAAATAACCAGCTTAGTGATTAGCATTGTTACAAGAATTCACATTTTGTTCTGTGATTATTTTTAAATAAGACACTAATTTTTTTATTGCTTTACCCAGCAATGAGTGCAGATCAGAAGATCTTAAGCAGTTTTTGCCTTTCTAGTTTCCCTCTAACAGGATTTATTTCCTTCTAGCTGCCGTGTGCTATATAAGGATCCAAGTATGAACTGTTTATTTCAGTCGCTACACTGAGTAATTTCAAGCAGCAAGCAGGAACAAGCAGTCAAATCACCAGGTATACTGCCTGCTGCCATTTGAAGCTTCTAACGTGGGAAGTTTCCTGTGGCAGCTTTAATGTTACTGGGCGTGATTATTAGAATTCCCACCATGCTGTGGTTAAATTTAAAATCATCTAAACCGAAGCAAAAACTAAATATAGATGTTGGGAGCAAAGAAGAAATGCATGTGAACTGCTGAAATACGAGGAGCTTATTTTGCAGTGACTAATGCCACATAATTGATGTATTGATTCATCTCAGTGTTGTTATTGTGTCGCCTTATTTGGCACCGCAAAGAAGCCCGAGCTGATTTTCACTTAATTTTTTCCCCCTCCCTCTCCCCAGTGTGCTGTTTTGTGGTCCATAAGCGCTGTCATGAATTTGTCACCTTCTCCTGTCCGGGGGCCGACAAAGGACCTGCCTCCGATGTAAGTATAAAGAAAGTAAACACCCACACTTGTACACGCATAAAACATCTACACAGCTTGATTATTCGATCCTTTACTCCTTATTTTTAGTCAGACCTGAAAGTAAAGGACACACACGTGCACGAACAGAGGTGTGTGTGTGTGTGTGTGTGTGTGTGTGTGTGTTCAGGTTAAATATTTTTTAATGCATGAAGCTGTTCTACTGTTGAATAATGGTTATTAATAAAATGAGCATGGTCAGCATTGGGTTTAGTTTTGCTAATTTGCTGTTTATTGAATACACACACACACACACACGCCTAACCTCCTAGCCTTACTCCTGCTGACATGTCAGCCACAAATCACATTCAGACACGTCGGTAAAGGGAAAATGTGCTGGCTGGCTGCTTCAGGTTAATGACCCAATATCTCACTCTCTTTCACTCACGCACACACCATTTGTGGGTTTGAATTAATTTTAAATTCATGTCACTGATGTTTATTAATCTCAAACTCTGCTCTTTGTTTTTGTTATATCACCAGTGCTGTTGTTACCTATTTTTGTGCATCCTCCAAAGTCACTCAGTTTTCCATCTCTGTCTCTTGCTCTCTCATTCTCACATTAGTTTTTTTTGTTTTTCCTCTGTTAAAATATTTAAACATTTAAAGGCTGTACTCTGGAGAAAATCAGTACTGTAAGTCATCTACTTGTGGCTGATCCCTGCCATGGGGAGTGGACGACATATGATTTTTTTGCGCCGTGATATATCGCATGGTTTAAAATGAGATCTTCATCAGTCACTGACTGAAATGTTCTGCTGTCCATATACTTTATTTTTGCATCCATGTGCGTTTGCAAATTAAACACAAAATGATTAAGGACCTGTTAGAGGAAACTGAGAACCCGTTTTCTTGTAATTTAGCTGAGTCCACACTTTAAATGCCGACTAACAGGACAACTGAGAACACCTAACTCTGCAGCTTTAAATCTTTTAACAACCTGAAACAGCCTGAGTTACTTGAATATAATTGTACTCACGCATCTTCTGTCTCTTCTTTACAGGATCCTCGTAGTAAACACAAGTTTAGGGTCCACACTTACTCAAGCCCCACCTTCTGTGACCACTGTGGCTCCCTCCTGTACGGGCTGATACACCAGGGAATGAAATGTGACCGTAAGTACACGAGTATCTGCCTTGCATTTTTGTCATGTACGCTCACCAGGTTTAAACCTTGTTGGTACTGAGATGGACCCCCATTTCCCTTTATAGGTGCCTTAATTCTTTGTGGAAAAGATTTAACAAGATGCTGGAAACATTCCTCAGAGATACTGATCAATAATGACATGAGTATTGATGCTCATCTACCTAGCATCTGAATAACACAGCAGAAATCAGGACTCATCAGACCAGGCAACATTTATTTTCAGATTTTCTCTTGTCTTATTTTGGTGAACTCGTGTTAACTGTAGCCTTGGGTTCCTGCAGTTAACTAAAAGAAATGTCCTCTGAACTCAACAAGGCGTTTTCACCCAGACAACTTCTACTTACTGGATATTTTTTCTCTCTTTTTTAAATTTTTTTTATTTTGGGGGACTATTTTCTGTAAACCTTATAGATGGGTATGTGGGAAAATCCCAGCACATCAGCAGTTTCTAAAATACTCAAACCCGTCAGTTTTGCACCAACAATCCTGCCTCATTGAGAAACATTTAAATCTCGTTTCTTCCTCATGCTTGGCTTGAACTTAAGCAGACTGTGTAGACCATGTCTG
The DNA here is from genome assembly GCA_015106755.1 of Etia nguti. NCBI lineage: Eukaryota > Metazoa > Chordata > Actinopteri > Cichliformes > Cichlidae > Etia > Etia nguti. Next base: position 15,144 of record VUQG01006514.1, on the reverse strand, counting down.
CATCCCTAAAAGCACTGAACTGCTGCCATGTGATTGGCTGATTCAAGACTTCTATGGAAGTAGACTACATTTAGAAAATGAAATCTGGTTGTTTCTCACATTTACAAGATGCTTTAAAAAAGAAAGAGGAAGACTTGAGGAATTGGCCACAAGTTTCAGGTTTTTAAGATTTCTTCACTTCTGTGGTAAAAAAGATGGCAAATTCAGTGTGTTCAATTTTTCACAATGTAGACTAGCACAGGCTAAAAAACTGTTCCTGTTGCAGCATACAGTGCAGCACTCAGGCAAAGATCAACATTTCTGTTACCTAGAAGCTTTATATTTGACAATAAAGGTTTATGCTGAAACTGACGTTTGTTAGCTTATATCTGATCTGATATCAGATTTAACCAAATCAGCCCATTTATGAGTTCTTTTCCTGTCCTGATCAGTTTTTCTAGTACAGAAGTTTCACTCTGTCATTAATGCTTTACAGTATTAATGATACACATATTGCTCCAGCTGAAGCTAAAGTAAAGTTAAAGCTTCTACTGTTAAACACCGACTGCAGTTTGCATGCATACTTCACAATAATCAAGCTGCTCATGATGATATTTTCCCCCCTACATTTCTTTAGTTGTGTCACAAACCGTTTGTGTTGGCACGAAGAGGAAGTAGGTTACCTCTCTGCAATGCTATGCTCAGGCCAGCATTATTTAGTGGGCAGACGTTTCCTCATTGTGCTTTGACTTTGCATCATGAAAATACTAGAGTACCTTATTTAATATCATTTACAAGTGGGTTTGGTTATTTATTAATCCATAGAAACACTCGATTTGTTGGATAAATTGTAAATGTATAATTATCATACAAGATGATAAGACTTATTTCTGTAAATGTTGGCAGACAAGCACAAGTAGTCTTCAAGGTTTACAGTCTTTAATGGATTAATGGTTCTCATGGGTGTGTTTATTGCCTGTTGGAGATATTCATTGAAATTCACGGTCACAGAAACGTTATTGTTACTGGAAAAGAAAACCTACAGAGAGCAAGAGATTAACTTCTCACTCTCCACCTTCAGAACCTCAACACCACCCACTGATTCAACAGAGTGGAGCAAAATGTGTAGCCTGGTACATCAGAAATGTCTGCCATCTAGTGGACGTACTGAGCAGTGACCAAGGATTATTAGACTTGTCTGTGTCCTTGCATTGATCAAACTGTTTCCCACTTACTAGTCTGTAAAATTATAGTTTTGTTTAAACTGTATTCTACTCGCACTGTCCAGATTTAATGTTTAGCTGTACCTTTTATTACTAAAGAGAAATTTTTAAACCGTTCTGACCAACACATATATACGACACATGACTTTAGTGTCAGTGATCTTGGGCCCTCAGGCATTTTCTCTGGGCCAAGGTTCATTTAAAATGGACTGAAGCAAAGTGGAAACCTGGGGTCAGACGAATTGAAGTCTGAAATTTATTTTGGAAAACGTGGACGCCACATCCTGCAGACCATCCGGCTTGTCATCGGTGCTCAGTTCAAAAAGCCTGCATCTCTAATTGTATTGGAGTGCATTAGTGTCTATGGAATTTGGCAGCTTGCACAACTGGAAAGGCAACATCAGTGCTCAAAGTTGTTCTCATCTAGATGACATCTTCTACAGGGGAGGCCTTGCATATTTCACCAAGACAACACTAAACCTCATATTACAGCTATTACAACATCATTGGCGCCATAGCCGAAGAGCCCAGGTGCTGAACTGGCCTCCCTGCAGTCCAGTTCACCAAGTGAAAGGATTTGGGGCATTATCGGTTCTCAGATGTTTGCAGACTGTTGTTAAAACTAAAGGGGATGCTGCAGTGGTAGACATGGACCTGTACCAACTTTTTTGAGAAGTGTTGCTCCTATCAAATTCAAAATGAGCTAATATATTTTTCTTAAAATGGTACATTTGATGTTTTTTCTGTGTTCTACTATGAATAAAGTATGGGTGATATCTGGTCTGGTGTCCGGGATCTGAGAGTTCAATAGTTTTCATTACATTAAGTACCCGGCATGTTCTTACTTATTATCTAACTGTCTCCAAATTTACCTCTTTGTTTTTTGATTAATTTTTTAAGTCCCCCATGTCTGTTAGGGTGCAGCCCTAAATCTCTTTTAATCTGGCAATAAGGCACTGAAAGCCTTCCGGTAATTACTTTGGGGGGTTTAGAGACACAGACTGTCACATGTTAGCCAGATTGTGATGATTGTGATTCATAAAATCAACCAACCTGCATAATTTTCCTCTCTCTCTCTGTTCAGACTGTATGATGAACATCCACAAGCGATGTGTCGCCAACGTCCCGAGCCTGTGCGGGACGGATCACACGGAAAGGCGAGGACGCATACACATCTCTGCGCAGATCACTGACGACACTCTCACCGTCACCAGTGAGTGCTCCCACACACACGAGCGCACTGAGTGCCTCTTAAAGCTCTCTGCCAGCCTAAGACTAAAACCGGAAAGTCCATTAGTCGATCAATGATCCAACGATTGACCCACATTGCCAGTGGGACATGCAGCCACGTGCCAGCGCTCTCTTTCAGACAGCTGTGGATTGATTATGGAACAGAAACTAAACTGTTGTTAAGTGTTGTCTAATGTGGCCAGAGTTATTTAGGGCAGGGCAAAGCTTTACACATTGATGGGTTGCGCTAACACTTTGGGAAAGGACAAATTGCAGACAGTCTAAAAGTGTGTTTTATCTTGGGATCTTCTTCTGGCACTTATTTGTATTCATGTCCTCAACTCCCCCCCCCCACAGTCAAAGAGGCTAAGAACCTGGTGCCCATGGATCCCAATGGCCTGTCAGACCCCTACGTCAAGCTCAAGCTGATTCCCGATCCCAAGAGCGAGAGCAAGCAGAAGACAAAGACCATCAAATGCTCCCTCAACCCCACGTGGAACGAGACCTTCACTTTGTGAGACACCTTTTATTGAACATAACTTCCCTTTTGATTAAAGTTACTCACTTGGCCTCGTTTTCAGTCACATATGCGCAAAGCTAACTGGAGCTCGTGCAAGTGACCCCGTCCTCTCTCCTTCTCCTGTTTGTGCTCATTGTTTTTCGAGCTATTCTGGGGTAGGAAAGGTGTGAAAAAGTGTGATTTGCTGCATTGTTTTCAAGTTTGTACAGAGAGATATGAGGACTGTGATCTTGGGTTTTCATTTTTAGCTATATTAGGAATACGTTTTATCTTCCGTTTGACTGTCCTCCATTTTTTTTCCTTTTTTTTTTCTTTTTAGCAACCTCAAAGAAACTGACAAGGACCGCCGTCTGTCAGTAGAGGTCTGGGACTGGGATTTGACCAGCAGGAATGACTTCATGGGATCACTGTCCTTCGGGATCTCAGAGCTACAGAAACAAGGGATAGATGGATGGTGAGAAAATTACACAGGTGCAACTAGAAATGATACAGGCAGGAGGTGCAGGAGTGTGAATGTTTAGGAGGCTTTGTTGTCATAGTCTGGTGATAATCCTGGATTTTGTCTGGCAATGCTCTGCTTTCATTCTGGGGTTTAGGTTTAAGCTGCTGTCCCAGGAGGAAGGAGAATACTTTAATGTTCCCGTCCAGCCAGATGGAGAGGACGGTAATGAGGAGCTACGGCAAAGGTTTGAGGTAAGACGCACAGAAATCGAGGAGAATGACGACTGGTTTAATTTGTGCTCTTGCCTATTTCTTGTTTTCTCATAAACTACTTCTTCCCCCTTCCCCATTGTAATTCTCTCTCCAGAGAGCGAGAGTGGGTCCAGGGAAGCCCACTGACTCCTCTTCTTCCTCCTCGGTGTGCAAGTACGACAGCAACGGCAATCAGGACCGCGTCAAGCTCTCAGATTTCAACTTCATCATGGTTCTGGGCAAAGGCAGCTTCGGCAAGGTGGGGCGCGCGTTAGTAGAAATGTGTCGTTTCTAATGTAAACATGACAGCCGGTGGGGAGAATTAAATCTCTTTAAAACTCACTGATTTCCTTTGGTTGACTCTCTTAAAGGTGATGCTGGCGGAGAGGAAAGGTACAGATGAGTTGTACGCCATCAAAATCCTGAAAAAAGACGTGGTGATCCAAGACGATGACGTGGAGTGCACCATGGTGGAGAAGAGAGTCCTCGCCCTGTCAGGAAAACCACCTTTCCTCACTCAGCTGCACTCATGCTTCCAAACCATGGTGAGACGGCTTGAAGCGAGACCAGCTTCTTATCTTTTATTTTGCTATCAGAACCCTTTTCATGACTTGTTTGCTTTAGTCTGAGATTACTGTGTAAATTTGAACTGTGTAATTATCAGCCTGTTGGTAAACTGTGATTCTGAATAATTTATTCCTCTGTTCTGGTCTCCTGCTTCTTCTTTATTGCTCCTAGGACCGATTGTATTTTGTCATGGAGTATATTAATGGAGGAGACCTTATGTACCATATCCAACAGGTCGGCAAGTTTAAGGAGCCTCATGCTGTGTGAGTACACACACACACACACACACACAGTGAGTTGGATCAAATCTGGGAGAGAATCAAGCATTTTCATGCGCTTAAACAATCTCCCACTTAAGCAAGTCAGTGGTGATTAACAAAACCGAATTTGGCATCCAGACTTTGCCTTTCCTTAACTAATAAGTTTAGTTTCACATGAAAGTTCATGTGTCACCATTATTATTTTGTTTTTGCTTCTCCTCGTCTGTTCTTGCATTCTTACTTATTAGTGGTGCAACAATACTCCAGATCTCCAAATTGCACTTCAGGACTAAGATAACTTTGCATATTCACAGTTCCAAATAATCCTTTTTAATATAATACTGGATCTCAGTGCAGCTTCTTCCTTCCATTAAGTCGGCCACTCTTTGATTGGCTCCGTCTTCCAAACAGAAAGTTTGAACAGCCGCGTTCCTGTGATGACCTCATTAAACATATCTGCTCTCATTGACTCAGTGTTTAGTCTGAAAGAAGAGCTTTTGACTTACATGGAGTGATATAAAAATTAAATGATACTTTCACCGTTTGCCTTTTTATCAACATATACAGCTGGAGAGAAAAATTATTTGCTCCCCTGCTGAATTTAAAGGTTCGTTCACTTATAAAATAAATGAACAGTCTCTAGTCTTTATGGTAGTTTCGTTTTATTTCTCCTACTGCATGATAAAGAAAAAAAGAAAAGTGTAATATGTGCCCAATAAACATAACGGCTCAGAAAATCTTAGGGACTAACTACCGCCGCTCCACTTGGCTCATTAACATAAGCAACATGTGCACGTGGCTAATTGGCATGACATTACATAACGCAAGTTAACAGAGCTATTTCTCAACCTGTATCTACACACATGGTGTTTACACAAGCACAATCAAAACATGCCCTTACTAGGAAATGTTTAAACAGATGGCGAGTTAAACTGTGTATTCCACCTCAAAGCTTTGCTAACATAGCTGTAGTGTTAGCTACAGGGATGAAGCAGCCCCGACCTTTTTCTGCCACTGTTGTCACATAATCCTTCACTGTCTGTATTTACATTCATGCACTCAGCAGCTGGTATTCACATAATGCTGACATGTTTGCTGAAGACTGTGCAAACTTAAGGTCTAGATAAACCTTTACCAGATGACAGGTAAACAGGTACTTCCTGGTTTAACACTTGCGGAGATCCATGTATGAGGAGAGACGAGCTGCTTCGCGATAAAAGCCCTGCAGCGAAAAACTGTTATAAAATGATCTTTTTATGCATTTTCTACTTTATTAAATATTCAAGTGACTACTTACAAATGTTGATGTTTTTGTCATTCGTGGTGCTTAAAAAATGAAAATGGATGAGGCACAACACTGTGGAGGAAATGGCTTGTAACTTGTATTCAGCACTTTAACCTCTCTGAAGGGCCTCAGTAGGAGAGATCAGAGCATCAGCAAACATACCTCACAGCCTGACGTTTGCCTCTGTTTTAGGTTCTATGCTGCTGAGATTGCCATCGGCCTGTTCTTCCTTCACTCCAAGGGCATTGTGTATCGGTGAGACGGTTTTTGAATCAGCTCGGCTCCTCGCGTGTAGTTTCCGGTCACTTTTAGTTTACAGATGTGAGTAACATCTGCGCTTGTTTGGATGCGTTTGCAGGGATCTGAAGCTGGACAATGTGATGCTGGACTCTGAGGGCCATATAAAGATCGCAGACTTTGGAATGTGTAAAGAAAACATGCTTGATGGCGTTACCACAAAGACTTTTTGTGGGACACCAGATTACATCGCTCCAGAGGTGTGTTTTACGGGTTAGCCACTAACTAATTGATGACTGGTTTATTTTAATCTTTCAGACATTGATTGCCACCCTATTCTTTCCCCTCCAGATCATAGCCTATCAGCCTTACGGGAAGTCTGTGGACTGGTGGGCTTTTGGAGTCCTGCTTTATGAAATGCTTGCTGGACAGGTTTGTATGCATTTCCTGCTTACCTTCTTAAATTTTTTTAAACAAAAACGACAACTAAAAAAAGGGTCCGCATTTTTGCCTCTCTAGCCGCCTTTCGATGGTGAAGATGAAGATGAGCTTTTCCAGTCCATCATGGAGCATCACGTCTCATATCCTAAATCCATGTCCAAAGAAGCAGTTGCTATCTGCAAGGGGGTAAGAAAACATGCTTGTATGCACGTACACGCGGGGTAACTCCTAATGTGGCCCCTGAAACCTCTGCTTGTTTTTCACTCTGAGCACTGGAGGGTTCGTCATATTATAAGGGCTGCTGCGTGTTAGTGCGCATCCTCCAGCAGTGAGGCTGAACTGCCTCTAACACCTCGTGGCAGGAAACGATGATTGTACTTGTTTATTTGCCCTCCACACCTCTTCATCTGTGATATCTTTTTATTTGTTTACTAATACGTTAAATAGTTACAGTACACATAAATAAAGATCACAGTTTTTCATCTCATTAATAATATTTTCTATGACATAATGACTCTGCATTAGTGTGTATTAATTGAAAGATGCTGCCTTTATGTAATACATACATGTTAATGGTTGAGTATGGGTCAGTTTTAAAAAGACTAAACCAATACAATTCGCATTGTATGTCTGTGTGTAATCTCTAGCTGATGACCAAACACCCGGCTAAGCGTCTGGGCTGTGGCCCAGAAGGTGAGAGAGACATCAAGGAGCACGCCTTCTTCCGCTACATAGACTGGGAAAAACTGGAGAATATGGAAGTCCAGCCGCCTTTCAAACCGAAAGCTGTGAGTATATGACACGCTGACTCACTTCAGCTGTTCATTTTTATCAGCCTTCACTAAATGCCTTAGAAATCTTTGCACAGTAGTGAAGAAAATGCCACAGTTTGCTCAAACCTTTAAGGTAAGTTATCAGAATTAGTTTGCTCATTCTTCAAACCCAACCATCACCTGCCGTTGGTCACTACACTCACCAATGCAGAGCTGATTTTTTTTTTTTTTTTTTTTTTTTTTTTTTTTTTTTTTTTTTTTTTTTTTTTTTTTTTTTTTTTTTTTTTGCTTTTCTTGTG
>VUQG01006511.1:8106-21900 GCA_015106755.1 Etia nguti | reverse complement strand
ACTCTGGTGGTACTTCCGCTTCCCCTCACAGTCCAAAGATATGCATGGGGTTAGGCTAACGGGTTATTCTAAACCACCCGTAGGTGTGAATTTGAGTGTGAATGGTTGCTTGTTTCTATGTGTTAGCCCTGTGACCTGTCCAGTATGAAAGCAGGCAAGGGCCCAAGAAATGTCTGCCCCAGTGCCTATCACAGAGCCTGTATGCCTGTGTAGCAGACAGAAACATGTTTAAGTCAGGTATAATGAAACACCTTTGGTCTCCATAGATAATATCCCTTCCTGTTGTTAACTTTTATATAAACATGTTTCATTGTTATTATGGTGTACTGGAGCTTTGTGGTAATACATGTTTGTAATTTACAGCCCAGTTTAAGTGAGGGAGATTCCAGCATTTTATTAGTCCGTTACTTAATCTAATTAGCAGATATCTATGTCTGTGTGATGAACCTTTACAGTCTACGGAAGAAGCTGGATAGCCAAGCTTGCATGATAATTAAGCACTCCATCATCTCAGGGTGGCAAATGGCTTCATCAAGACCATTAAGATAAAGTCGAAGCATCAAAATGTAAGTTAAAAAACCAGGTGGTGTAAGTCACTGTAGCGCTGTTCATCTTTTATATACAGTCTATACAAAAAACACAGACTATGAGTTAACAGCACATAAAATATATGCAAATATATTTCATGATATGTATTCTGGGATGATGTTTGCAGGAAGCTAATTTCAACTGAACCTAAAATTTATCTCCATTTCTAAAAAACCCAAATCACCTGAACTGTCAAACTGCCACAGAGGCCAAAACAACAGATGTGAGTCATGCCCACTAAAGCCTCCACAGAACAACATTAGATGGATTTGCCACAGAAAAACTTAATTAAATGAGAGCATTATGAGTTAACTAGCAAAATTAAATTGAAACGCTATGATTTGGAGGACTTCGTAGCACTAACAAACCAAAACCTTCATCTAATACTTCTAAATGAAAACTCACTGTATAATTTGTGTAACTTTTCATAGGAAATCCATGCAATACATGTTGGGGAATATCACTCAAAACAACAAATGTAACCTCACAGGAAAGAAAATTCTGGAAATTCCCTTTGTGATTAATCTTCTAGAACTGATAAATGATCCATTAATGTCAGAACAAGATTTTGGCAATGCCTAAAATGGCTGTTGTAACAGCCGGCATTGACTAGCTGGTCAGACTGAGAGCTTTACTTTGTTCAAAAGTTATACACCACCTTTGTGTAACAGAGTGAGTGCACAGATGTTTCTGCCACCTTGGCCTCTTTCTTTACGTGGGATGTGCTGCAGAACACGCTGCGGTGATCAAAGTGGATCTTCCTTCCAGCTCTGACAGTTATCAGTCATACTGGACAGGACTTTTAAAGTTTTGCCCCGTCTCCTCTTTTCTATACCCACAGCTCACTGGCAGAACACATCTATTAAAAAAATGCCTAGAAGGAGTTCCCCCCTTTGCTTTCCAGGATATGAGCAATTAGCATTTAAAACATATTCCCACATGTAGACTGCAGAATTTTAGCATAATATTGTAATCATTCAAAACCAACTTGGGTACTTACTGTTAGAGGCTCGTACTGAAATAGAATCTAAGCTGAATCTAGTGTGGAGCTCGGGGACAGTGTGTTCCAGTCCTGCTCGGCTTAGATTCAGACCAGCTTTGATTAGTGACAATGCAAAGTTAATCAGGATGAGAGCAGAGATAACAGCAGAGAAAATGCTTCCTAATCAGAAAGGGAGGCAACCAGAGGGAGAACTAAAGCACCTCAGGCTCTCCTGGACTTCGCAGCTTGTTGTAGGCACGACTGCAGCTTGTGACAAAGACACATAAACAGGGATCCACCAAAGATATGATACACTCTACGGTCACTCTATTAAGTGTGTTTAACATTACCCCTTGACCTAGTTATCAGACTCGATTGAGTGCGTACTGCTCCTCTGTTGCAGACAGCACTATTACACCAGTGCTAAGGAGTGCATGTGCCATATGCCTCTCTGTACCCATGCCCCCATCTCCTCCAAACAAACGATTAAAGTTTCATAAGATGCACTATTTTTTCCTGCACACACACTAAAATGCATACTTGTGCGCGCACACACACACGCACACACACACACACACACAGGGTTGTGAGTGATACAGCAGTGCTGTGAGCAGGTTGACAGCCCACGGGAATACCTTCTGTGAACACAACATTTCTTAGAGTTAGAGTTAGTGGGAGTTTTTTTTTAACTAGACCTTTGCTAGGTCCTACACACCTGTATATAAACTACATACAAATCATATTACTTGCTTTACACTCATATTCAGAGGTATAACCCTTTCTATTATTCTCCATATGCACACACACACACACACACACACACATGCACATGCAGACAAATAAAGGAGATCAAAGGACTCAGTCATGCATCCCAGCACTCTTCTAATGAAAAGCTTTTCTATTAAAACATCCACAGAATGTTTACAGGAACAAAAACAGTCCCTGGCTTCAATAACAAGAAGACGACAAATTGATTCTCTGTTAATAATGGTTTGATTTTATTAAAACTTGGGTCTTACTTTTATTCTTTTGACTGTCATTTCTGACAGTGTTCAGAACAGTAAAAGAAAAAGAAAAGAAAAGAGGAAAGAAAAATCCCACTAAAAAATCCCACTAATGACATAAAGGTCTCAAAAAAACCTCACAAAAACATAAAAAATGAGATACACTTAGCGATACAGGGTTAAGAAAAAATTAGCACAATTTGAATCTGATGACGCAAAAAAATTTGGGACAGGGCTATGTTTACCGCTGTGGAGAAACCCCCTACCACTAACAGTTTACTGTGGAATATTTAGTAGTGAGGAAATCTCGTGAACAGACTTTCACTGAGCTCCTGAGAGCGACCCATTCAGCAGGGATAGCTCAGTAGGTAAGGTGTTGGCCCCGTGATCGGAAGGTCAGGGGTTCGATTCCCCTGAACGACTACCCTGAGGTACCCCTGAGCAAGGTACCTTCCCTACACACTGCTCCCCGGGCGCCCAATGGCAGCCCACTGCTTCACTGAGTGAATGGGTTAAATGCAGAGAGGAATTTCCCCACGGGGATCAATAAAGTATACATTATTATTCTTTCACAAACGTTTGTAGAAGCAGTCTGCATGCCTAGCTGCTTGATTTTATACATCCGTGGAAGTGATTCACCTGAATTCAATGATTTGGACAGCTGAGTGAATACTTTTGGCACTATAGTGTACCACTTAGCACTGATGGTGCCTTTCCAGATGTGCAAGCTGCTAGACGTAGGGACGTAGGCTTTTGAACTGAGCGCAGATAACGAGCTAAATGGTCCTTTCCTCTTTAGTGCAGAGGATGTGGTGTCCATGTTTTCCAGAAAGAATTTTACATTTTGATTTGTCTGACCATGGAACAGTTTTCCACTTTGCCTCCATCCCCTTTAAATGAGCTTTGGCTCAGAGAAGATGGTGGCGTCTTTGGATCATGCTCTCATATGGCTTCTTCTTTGCATAGGGGAGATTTAACCTGCATTTGTGGATGGCATGGTGAACTGTCTTCACGGACAGTGATTTCTGGAAGTATTCCTGAGCCCGTGTAGTAACAAAATCATGCAGAATAATGCAGTGCCACTGAGGGACAGATGAAAACAGGCATCCAACACTGATTTTCTGTCTTGCTCTTGGACACAGATTTCTCCAGAGTCTCTGAATCTTGAATCTTTTGATGAAATTATGTATTGTATATTATGAGATATTCCAACTTTTCACAATTTTCTGTTGAAGAACATTTTTCTGAATTTGCTGATGCAGTTTTTAGCTGATTGGTGAACCTCTGCCTCTAAGATCCTCTTTTTGTACCCTGTCATGTTGTCAATTAATGTAATCAGCTTCAAAATATTTCTTTAGCTTTTTGTTTTTAGTACCAAGTAACCTATTTTTTTTAATTTAAATTGTACATTTTCTCAGTTTAAAAATGTGACATGTTTTCTGTGTTTTATTGTGAATAAAATATGAGCATTTGAGAGTTGCGAATCAATGCGTTCAGCTTTTATTTTAGATTTTGCACAACTTCCCAACTTTTTTTGGAATTGGGGTTGTAGATTGTCTAAACTAACGGTTGATAATAAATGTTTATATCTCTCTGATTCTCTGATTACTCATCTTTCTTGCTGATAAGACTTCCTTGTAGCAAAATCATTTTACTTCCGAATCAATTGAAGGGAACAGATTCATGCATTTCCAATGATAGTTATTTACCTTCTTCTTCCTCCTCTCTTAGCGAATAAACCTTATGAAACAGTGAAAGTTAGTCTGCAGACTTAAACACTTTTCTGTACCGTTAGTTCAAAAGCATTTAAATGTCTTTGCTAGCTGCTACTTGTGATTACTGGCTATAATTCAGCATTACTTACATAGTCTTCCTTTAATGTGTTCATGTGGTATTATGGCCTCAGTGCCTCACATACTTTACAGAAATGCGCCCACACTGCAGTGCTGTTTCTGTTACTGTGCAGCATGATGATAAATGCTGAACTTAGGAGGATTGTCTCTTTGCTCGCTTTCTTTTGTCTGGCTCCGCTGAGTGTAGTCTATAACCTCTTTGTCAGCAGCCTGCAATGAAGCACTTACTCCTAGGGACAAGTTGGGAGAATGTGCGAACGTGTGTGTGTGTGTGTATATGCAATATAAAACCAATGCTTCTTATCAGTGGAAGGAAATGTCAAGCCACTGTAGAATTTTCAGGTAGGAGCTCTTATTATGAAGCCCTGAAGCGAGTGGAAAAATGTTTACGACTGCTAGTCATGCCACCACATTCATCCTGCAGTCACAGGTGGAGGGCCTCTTATTACCAGCAGGAGGTATCCTGGCATCTTCCCATATTTTCTGCCACCATTATGCTCCATGATCTCTCTCTTTCTCTTTCTTTCGCTTTCTTCCTTCCAAAAGTATCCTTTTATCTTACATTACCTTACCACATGCAGTCTCTCCAAAACTTTTTGAAGTTAGGTTTCACCCTCACAAGCTTGTGCATTTTTTATTCTACTTTTTCCAATTTGGTCTTAAGAAGAAGGTGGCAATCCACACAGCCCTCAAACACCGCAGGGATTCACCAGGACCTTGTTTCTCGCCCCTCCACCCCCCATTCTTTCATTTTTCCACCTTTTGAAAAGCAAACAAGGTGAACTGAATCCTTTTCAGTGCCCTGAGCCTTTTGTAGTCACCAAAAATTAAAGTTCTGTCTTACTGGATAGTGTACTGCACAGGGCTTCATCTATCATGCCACCTTTGAATGCAGCCCACTCGGGGGCTCAGGCTCAGGCTCGAGCACTAAGCCTACGGAGAGAAACTTCTCTCAGCTGATTAATGTATGTTTCTACTGATCAACACTGGGACAAAGTCCACTAACTGACAGAAGGTATGAAAAATACATTTGAGAACACAAAATCAGCTCTGTAATTCTATGAAATACATAATATATAAAGATCTAACAAGAAATAAATGGGCCGTTGTTGCCGCAAAGGCTCAGACTTACCTACGGATTGCATTCTTTGTAAGTAGCAGCCCAGCATTAATTCTCTAAACTTCAAACATAAGCTGAAAAGTGCCTGAAAGGCCACGGACGACAAAGAAGCTGTTTCAATACTACAGTACCGTCTTAATTATTTCAGCTTCTTTTTGAATTGCCACTTGGTCTGTATTTCAGAGACACATTCTCTGCAGGTCTGTGAAAGCTTTTAATACTTTTATTTTCATCCATCACAATAAGACAACTAGATTATCCAAGACACTTTTTACATAGGGGAGGCATCCGATTAAGCCCAAGTTTATTCTTAAACATAACACTGACCCCATATATATATCTAGTCAGACCAAGAAGAAGTCTGAAACAAGTGGTAATAGATCCTTAAATCACAGGCAGAAGTCACTAATGTGCAAACGCGTGAAGAGACAATCAACTTTAAGTCCAGTGACTGAAGTGACTTCTAATATTAGGTTTGACTGCACAACTGAGCCTGAAACACGTCACCAACTGTCAGCTAAAAAAGCAAGAGGTAACTGTATTAGGTATGAGGTTCAACTGCTCGTTAATGAAAATATCTAAACAGCCAATCACATCAGACACACATAAAATACTTATTTAAATCAATCAAATAATTTTCTCAGGGAGGTCAGGGATAAGTTCCTGCCCCAAGTGGAGGAGTTTAAGTATCTCGGGGTCTTGTTCATGAGTGACGGGAGAAGGGAGCGGGAGATCGACAGACGGATTGGTGCTGCGGCTGCAGTGATGCAGACGCTGTACCGGTCCGTCATGGTGAAGAGAGAGCTGAGTGTAAAAGCAAAGCTCTCAATTTAGCGGTCGATCTACGTCCCTACCCTCACCTACGGTCACGAGCTGTGGGTAGTGACCGAAAGAACGAGATCGTGGATACAAGCAGCAGAAATGAGCTTCCTCCGAGGGGTGGCTGGCCTCTCCCTTAGAGATAGGGTTAGAAGTTCAGCCATCCGGGAGGGGCTCAGAGTAGAGCCGCTGCTCCTCCACATCGAAAGGAGCCAGCTGAGGTGGTTCGGGCATTTGACGAGGATGCCTTCTGGGTGCCTCCTGAGTGAGGTGTTCCGGGCATGTCACACTGGGAGGATGCCCCAGGGCAGACCCGAGTTACGCTGGAGAGATTATATCTCTCGGCTGGCCTGGGAATGCCTTGGTTTCCCCCCGGACAAGCTGGAGGAGGTGGCCGGGGAGAGGGAGGTCTGGGCTTCTCTGCTTAGGCTACTTTTTTAAGATAAAGAGGCCTTGTACATTTTCACATTCTAACTGTAGCTGTGAAAAAAAAACAAAAAACTTTTTTCAACACTTTTTATTGTATCTTTCATTCAATACTAAAGCCAACACTCATGGCTTTTTGTCAGCTGTGTTTGCAGTGGAGCTCAACAAACAATCTCATTAATTAACATTAATAAAGGTGTCAGTCAATAAATTGGCCTCTTAGCAGGACACATGAAATTTGGTCGCCGAGCTGCAGAGTAAGAGCTGCAAGTATTCATCAACCAGCTGTTTGCACAGCTATCCTCTTCCAATATTTAAAACCTCAATAAATAATCAGCATCTTGTTTTTTTAAATGCATTTTTTAACACAGCTGCTGCTAACCTGATTGATCTTAAATGCATTTCCTGTGACTGTTTCACAATAAAAGCAAAAAGCAACTTGTAAAGCCTATAAAGAAATGTAAAAAAGAAAAAATGTGATAACTTATTGAACCTTTTTAAGCCTTTAGCTGACATTTGTCTACTGCAACTTGACTTACAACTTTCCTGGCAAAAACTCTGCCTGTCTGGTAAAAACCCCACTGTAGACATCAGCTACTGCAGAAAGAAGAACCACATTGTGCACACATTTAAAGCCAGCATGTCTCGGCAGATGAAATAAGGGATTAGCATTATTTGTTTTTGTTGCAGGGACAGAACTTGCTGCCCACTT
This sequence comes from Etia nguti, assembly GCA_015106755.1. Classification (NCBI taxonomy): domain Eukaryota; kingdom Metazoa; phylum Chordata; class Actinopteri; order Cichliformes; family Cichlidae; genus Etia; species Etia nguti. Next base: position 14,396 of record VUQG01006511.1, on the reverse strand, counting down.
GCCCAGTTGAACATTAATATACTAGACTACCTGTGAATTCAACACCCACATTGTTCAAAATGATAAATAGTGGTGTTTGCAGAAAAACTGAGCCATTTATTTTAAGATTATCCACGGCCCACTGTGAAGCTCAGCAGAAATTTGCAGTACTGAAAACCTGAAGGGAAAATTCAGGAACATTTAACTCCACTCATACATTAGTACATAATGAAGTGTTTCTATGTAAATTTATATATCCAAGCGAAGGTCTTCCTGCTCTCTTCAAGTCTTTTTCTTCATAACACCGCCATCATTATTTCTCTCAGGAACCACCAAACAACAAAGAGCTAAACTTACTTGATTGTGACTGAAACGGAATATTTTCAGAGGACCTGAAAGTGATGATGAACTCAGTCTCAATATTTTCTCAGTCAGTCTAACCTATAATCATAAACAAGGCTGCCTCTCCAATCAACACTTAAAAAAATACTCTACAGTTTTGTGTTGATAATGACTATCCTGTCTGTCATAATCAAAACCGCAATCAAAGGGGGCCTGTGCGCTTTGAGAGCTGCTCACCGGCCCCGTTGGATGATTTCTGAGACTTTCTGGGCTTGTTGATGTAGACATAGCAGAAAAAGCCTCACCTGCAAGACAAGTGCAGTTTACCATCTTCTGTCACACTAGAGCAGAAGAACAGAAGGCATTAAAAAAAAAAAAGGAGGCTGGAACAGCAGGATATAGTGTACATGGAGGTTGCTAACTTATTCTTCCTTGATCAGGAAGTGTAGGAATATCACACCAAGGAATATAACAATGAGTCGACAAAGAGAGGGAAGATGAAAACTGTTAATATGGTGGTAAACTGAATAAGGCGAAAATTGTTATTCCATCTGCAGTAGTCTACATTTGGTGACATGCTCTCCCCTTCTGTTTGGAAGGGAAGAAACCAGACCCTCCAGTACGGAAAACAACAAGCATCGATGATAGTAGATATGAAAAACATTAACAATGACAGGGACGTGTTGTTTGTCAGCGGGGCACACAGAAGCATAAAAATCTAAATCCTAAATATTATATGGAAGCACGCTTTCTTCAGGTGAAGTAATAAATCTCAATGTCCTTGAACAGAGTGGTACACTTTCCTGTGGATACAAAACCATGGGCAAGGGACCAGAACAGGAAGTGGGTTACAAAGCAGCTTGCAGAGGCACAGCCTGTATGGGAAGGTATCAGCTGGTCATTTGGTGATGGGGACGAGATCAGATTTTACAACCCAATGTACTGTAATTGTGGGCTAATGCTAGGTTCAAGTAAGTTAAAAATGTTTTAAAACAATATAAGTTTAAATGATTTTAGCAAAAACTGGCATGCAAATCTTTTATAGGGGAGGAAAATAATTTTGCAATCTACAGGACGTTATTTCTTTGACAAAAAAATCTAACTGAAATGCGTCAGTGTCTGTGCTTTGGAGGTTAGATCTGTCGTTTTCAAATGTTAAATGCTTAAGAAACACCAAAGGGCAAGCTAAAATTTTAATGCAACAAACATGTTGTCAGTTCTTCTTATCACTATACTAAAAGACAAAATCATTTTAGATACCCCATTTGCAGCATTTTAACTTTGCATGACTTTTTCTTAAATTTTGCAATAAGCTCCACTACAAGAGAAATCACCTGCATCAACTCATCAGACACACTGACACAGTCCAGAAAAAGCTCCTGCTTCCTGTGCTCCTGACAGAAAGGATGCCTGGTTTCTAAATGTGTCCTCAGCTTGCTTGGCACCATGTTAGCATTAGCTAACTCCTCTTCACATGACGCACTTGGGCTGAGGGGCTGTTGACATCCTAGCTCCAGCTGAGACCCTAAGACCGATCCACTGACAGATCGCCCCCTCCTTTTTTCTTTAGGCAGTGGGTCACACTGGTGGATAGTTGTGCTTTGCTCCACACAAGAAAGCGATCTGCTGCTCCCATCAAAAATTTTATGAATCTCCTTGCTATCAGTCATGAACCTTAAGTCCAGCAACTACACTGCCTTTCATGGAGTGTTTAAATTTTGGCGGCTCTTTACTATCAGTGCAGCAAACTTGTATTTCAGCATGTGCATATGTTTCTGTGACTACATGGCCAACAAGCTATGACTCCCCGGGGACAACTGCACAAGCTGAGTCATTCTAACAGCTGTCAGTTAATCATATGGCTGAATCTGCTTACAGTAAGATAAAACCACACAGGTTGTGACAGGGTTTGATACACAGTGATGTGCTCATGATTTACTGCTGTATTTGTCACATGCGGGACCAACAGATATAAACCACACATATTTTTTTCCTACTGGGCAAAGATTGTTTACTTAGTCTTTCAGAAGATGATTAATAAACCAATACATCTGCGCCGTGACAGAAAAAGTCAAAGCAACAGCCGTGGCTTTGACAGCAAATCAGTTAATTGTGTCACTTGCTGGCAGCAGTGTTTTCCTCTGTTGTATATTTCTCCATTTCAATGAGCTACCGTTTTTTCCACAGCTTGTTTTCCTTTTAAATGCACCTGCGTGGCGTGGAGACCCTCCTTTCATTCGCTCTACTTCAGTGTCTCACTGGTCTCTAACTCAAAGCAAGCAGACAACAGTTAAGCAGGAAAATAAAAGTGAGGGGAAAAAAGCAGAATTAACAAGCTTGTACCTTATCAGGGCATTCCAGTGACAGGAGGAGATGTACTGAAGTGTGACCTGGCACTTATCCCCTCCTCTGTTGCTTCCAAAGTTCGGGTTTATTTGGATAAACTCTTTGTGAAAAACACTTACAGCTGTGTGCAGCTGCAAACAGACACACGCACGCTTTCTCCTCTTTTACTTTTTGTTTCTAGCGTTACTCTTCGAAGCACTCTTTTCGTCCTGCTGGGGTCAGAAAAAAAGCTATTTTTTGTGAGATCCTTTTGTTAGGTGTTGAACATAATAATTACATAGAGTATAGTGTTTCATTATAGCCTCCTGGATGCTGTGAATAACATAAAATGATGTACTGGGGTTAACTACATTTAGTGTGCGAGTCCATATAGATGAATAAAAACATAAAATTGAAATATCAGCAATTATAGGATTCAGCTTAAGTGTACTCAGGAGTTTCAATTTTTTGGAAGAAAATGAACTGATTACTAAAAATCCTCAAGTGTCTCCATATCATGTCCATTTTCATTTTTTAAAAGATGCAAGTACACATATCTCTGTAAATAAGTTTGTATAAACTAACTGATATGAAATGCTTGGTTACATTTAGGTCAAATGATCCACTCAGACATTTATTAGGTACACCTTGCTACTGTAGCCATTACACTTCCATGTTCATGAAACCAGTTTGAGATGATCTGAGCTTTGTGACATGGACGCAGCCATCAGACGATGGGTACACGGCAGTCACAGAGGGATGCACTCGGTCACCAGCAATACTCAGATAGGCTGTGGCATTAAAATGATACTCAGTTGGTACTAAGGGGCTCAAAGTGTACCAAAAAATATCCAGAACATCATTACGCCTGAATCATTGATACAAGGCAGGATGGATCCATGTTTTTATGCTGTTTATAAAAAATTTTGATCCTACCTACCAAATGCCGCAGCACAAATCAAGACCCCCTGGTGAGTGCAAATTGTAGTCTCAGTTTCCTGCTTAGTTAAAAGGAGTGCCATCCAGTGTGGTTGTCTGCTGCTGTAGCCCATCTGCTTCAAGACTGAATGTGCTGTACACCCAGAGATGCTCTTCTACATACTTTCATCGTCATGACACATTATTTGAGTTACTGTAGGCTTCCTATCAGCTTGAAGGATTTTCCTCTGATCTCTGGCACACAACATGGCATTTTCACTCACAGATCTTCTGCACACTGGATATTTTCTCTTTGTCAGACTTAGAGATATCTAAGAATATCTGAGAATGTCTCAGCAAATGAGAAGTTTCTAAAATACTCAGACCAGCTATTTTTACTCATTCTGATGGCTGGTTTGACCTTCAGCAGGTCTTGACCATGTCTTCGTGACTAAATGCAACAAGTTGCTGCTGTGTGATTGGCTGATTGGATATTTGCCCCGATAAGCACCTGACTGGTTCCTAATCAAGTGGCTGATAAGTTTGCATATCCACAGTGACACATTACTGTATTCCATAATTTCCTTAGAATTCACAAGCTAAAACAACAGATAGGATTCAGTACTGTGATACTGATATCTAAGTACAGAAGAACATAACAAACACAGACCTGAATAAGCAGAATTATGTACTGTTCTTTTTCTAAAAGTCACAAACAAAGCACTTTAAAGTGAGCTAACTTGAGATCTAAATCACGGGTGTCACTCTTATTTTGCCTCATAGACCACAGAAAGTGTGCCACCACTGCATAATAACCCATACAAATTATATCCTTCTTTTTAAACAATGAAGTGCAAGTACACTCGGAAAGCTTAAACTTTAATGAACCATCCATTTCCGATACAGATGATGAACAGCCAAAGATGTGTTAAGAAAAATAAGCACAACTGTGAATCTACTGTCATTACAAAGAAAAGTGACTTTTGTAAATCAAAGAAACTCATTGGCTTGGTATGGTAGGCCATGGGTAATGAAAAAACCATTAATAACTTTGCAGCACAGTGCTTTCCGCCATAAATCATAGTGAAAAGTCCAAAAATAATGCCATTCTTCCCTGTAGTTTTCACACTTTGCAAAGCCATCCACCCCGATCTGAAGTATTAAAATCAGTTCTGTATATTTTAATTAAAAATGAAAATGAAGTTTAAAAAAGGCTATAAATTAATCTTTCGCTCAGCTCTTCAGCTCTTTACCCTCTCTTTGGCTCTCAGACCCAAACCCAACAGTTACTTTTGAATACATAAATCTTTTATAGAACGTACACAAATATAGCTCCACTTTTAAAAAAGGCTCAGGATTTTCCTATCATAGCCGGGCAGTGTAGTTTGCAACAAACATTACTCAAACAAAAGTAAATAATGCATTGGATCGTTGCTGTGGAGTAGTACACATTTAATGCACTACTGACTACCCTGGGCAGCAGAATTATGTGGGTCATATTCTGCTACTTCTTGAACTTCAACACCCATGTGGAGGGATATAACGGTGTGACCTTTTGATTGTTATTATCCCTTAATAACTTTGGGCACCAGTGAAGCTCTGTGGCACAGTCTTAGGTTAATTTAGCTTTTTGTCTCATGTTTTCAAAAGAAAATAAATAATAATGCTTAAAGGCATCCTTAAAATCATCATAAATCAACATAAATTACCTTAATGCGGTATTTTATATATCATATAGGTCTATTTATGCTCATTTTTAAAAAAAGTGCAGTGCTGGTATTCACACTGGTATCCACACAATGACATTTAATTCAGAAGCTGCATGTCACACAAACACCTGCCACACAGTCTTATGAATCCTCCATCCAATCTCCAGGCCTCAGGCATGCTCTGCTGGGGATGTTCTCAAAATACACCCATCAATCATGCTGTCGACATCTATGCCTGCCATCCCCAACCCCTACGACTCCGCTCTCGACTGCCGCAGAAAGGCTCAAGGTGAAGGAGGGCGCTGCGTTTCGCCATCTATAATAACTCACCTGCAGAAGTGCACACACACTCACTGCAGGGTGAGTGTGTCCTCACATTCACAAACAACTTTGTGCACCCCACAAAAATCACAAAATCTATCTACGAAGTCCCGCTGAGCTGGCTAAATTGACATCACAGCGAATGGAGAGATGGCATTTCCCAGGCTGGTGTAGCGCTGTCCCATCTGGACAGAAGTGATGAAGTATCGGAGGGACACACAAATACACACACTGGATGACTTTTTTTGTTTTTTTAAACTGCGGACGTGAAAAAAAGCAAAGAAAAACGAGTAAAACAAGGGTCCTGCAAGTTCCCCTGGAGAGAGCACAAGAAGGAAGTGTGAGCCCAAAGCTAGCCTGTGAGACACGATAATAACTTTGTGTTTGGCCGTGAAGCTCCTCACATGACCAGAATGTAATTACTTGTCTGCGTTTGCTGCCTTCTATATGCACGAGTCCCGTCTTTTGGGATTCACAGAGGCAAAAGACAAAGAGGCGCTGTAATACGATTAAGCATGATCAGAGTAATAATCCCTCCCTGCAATTTATGCGTCTATTCATATACTACGTTATACTGTATGTAGTGTAACTTCCCCTGATATATAGCATATCTTTTCCAGATAGGACAAACTGACATCTAATTAAACATGCTGAAACAGTGAGAACAAACTGCTTTTAGTTTACTTATTGGGGGGG
>VUQG01006507.1:11682-22744 GCA_015106755.1 Etia nguti | reverse complement strand
AAGATTAAGTGCACCAATATCAGTATCTCCTCTGAATTGTGTGTGTGTGTGTGTGTGTGTGTGTGTGTGTGTGTGTGTGTGTGTGCTGGTGGGTAGGGAGAAAAAAATGGAGTAAGTTAAAGGGAGAGAGGATAACAGAATTAAACAGCGAGATATAGGAAAGGGGGGATGGTGTGTCTCTAGAGGCCTCCACACCAGTGCTCACCCTGCTGCCAGGCACGCTACACACACCAGAGACCTTATTTACCCATCAGCCCCGAAGAGGCCTGGGCCCTGGATCTTATTTACTCAAAGCCTGGGCAACCATCAGGTGCTGAGGGGATCTGGCCAGCAGCAAAAGCAAATACCCCAGATCAAAACCAACCATGGAGGAAGAAAGGGGAGCCCAGCCAAAGCCTTGGTCAAGTGCTAATGTTTACTCTTTGGTTTGAAGGGCTGTGGATGGACTCCATTTGAAAAACTCCAAATTGCCTCCCCCACCCTGACTCTCCACCCCACCGCACCTTGCAACCCCCACCCAACACCCTCCATGAAATAAAAGAGAAAAAAAAAAGTCAAAACTCAGATGGCTACTACTGTCTCATATCCATATGTCTAGAGCACCTGCGGTAATGTGGACTTCTCTTGTCTTTTAAACCAGCACTGCCACCGGTCTTCAGGATCAGACATGGTGTCGGGGGAAAGAGAGATGAAGACGGAAAAAAAGCCCAGCTAATGACTAGCTCTTATGCATCAGTGCACTTACTAATGAGCTTCCAGGGAGAGGCTGGCAAAGCCAGAGCGAAGGCTGAGCCGGGATGTGAGAGGCCTGGGCCATCACTTCCCCGCTGTGATCCCTGCCTTCCCACTCACAAGGAGCCCCAGCTTCCAGCCACTAATGAGTGTTAGAGGGAGAGTCCAAGCTCGCGTCCACCTGCCAGCCTTCAGAGCCCAGTCTACTGCAAGACAGTAGGGGTCAGACGCATTCCTGAGCTCTTAATAATTTACATCATATTGATTTCCTCACTGTTAGACACTCTCACCTGCATGGATTCTAACTCCCACTTTCTCTCTCAGCCTCTCTCTCTCCCCCTGAAATAAGCACATTCCACCAGAAAGAGGAGTTTGAATGGTACAAAAGCATGTAACTTTGCCCTTGCTCCAAACCAGTTAAATACAACATTCAATTTAATAAACTGTGGACAATGTCTGTGTCAGTGGGGACAGCGGGTAGTCTATGTACATCAACTACTACTGGGCCTTGAAAAGACTCATTAACAAGCAGGTCCTGCAATTAAATATTATGCACAATGAAAGTTGAAATTCATCTTTAACTTTGACACGCTAAACACAAATGGCACCAATTATCCTTCATTAGCATTCCGCACCTTTCCATATTTTCAGTTTTGAAAGGGCCGGACTTCGGCACAAAGAAGTTATCAAACCTAAGAAGAGCCAAATCAAAAGGCAGAAAAATGCAAGAATGAAAATGAATTATGCAGTCTGCATTCTGCTTAACCTCTAATCAGACTCAGAGAAGAGGACATTAGTATTCTTCCTTTGTCAATATGATGATGTGTATACTCAATCCTTTAAATATTCATCATTTAAGAACATAGAGTTCTTCCTACTCTGATTCATAATTCAAATGATATGAATGTTACATAGGTATGGCACCATTTCCCCCCTCCCAAGAACAACTTTCTATCATCAGTGCCACACTTAAGAATGACTTTTAACACTTTCCACCTTTTCTTTTTTTATTTTTTTATTTTAGAGACTTCAAAGTATACTTACTCTGTTCCCTAACAAAGATATCTGTCTTCCTATCTTTCTGTCTATCTAGTGTCTCTGTAGTTCTCAGCCTGCCTCAAGCCTAGATAGACTTATAACATCTCTTAATTTCCAGTGTAGCAGTCCAGCAGACACAGTGCCATGGGTTTGGTCCTTCCAGTCAGATCACTCTGATAGCATTACCATTATTATCCTCAAGCTTGACATGATTATCAAGTCACCTTACAACTTATGTTTGTATGCATGATGATCCAGAGCCCATTTTGCATTGAGTTCACTTTTGAAAACTCTACACACAGTCAACAAACAAGTTGTCAGCGAGGAAATGCAGATAATTTTCCATTGCTCACAGCTACCTTTCAGTTACACCATAGTCTACATTCTGTTCCATGGATCGGGTTACTTTTCCTTCCATACTCTACATTACTCAACCCCACATAGGCATTGTTTTCACCAGCGACAAGATCAGATGTCTCTCCTGGATGCAGGAAATGCTAGGTGTCTAGATATATCTGCAGACTATAGTAAGGGATGGTTCAGGCAGGCAAACAGTTTTTTCCCCAGGTGTATTAAATAAGAAAAGAATATATATGGTATAGATAGATATAGATATTGTTTTGTATTGAATTTCTAGATTTCGTTTAGTTTCATTTTAACACTTGTTGCAAAAAATATATTAAAAAAAAACCCTAATTAAACTCATTGTTACACTATTTTTGCAACGCATACTTTGCAATCCAGTAAAAGGAGTAATTCATTGGATCTTGTTTTGTTGTTTGTTAGTTAATATGATTTCATCAGTCATACAGTGAGCATACCACTGTAGGACACTGTCTTATGAGCGGCAACATATTAGCATTGCGGCACGATTGTCTCCTATGTTCTGGAGCTATAGATCACAAGTGTGTCCTGTTGTGTGTTAACAACTGTAATCTTACATGTTAAAAAAAACTGTTCTTTTTTTTCATATTATTTGCCGCACAGTCAAGAATTTGAAGCAACTGTAACATAAATAAAACCAGTTGACTGGTCTAGTTTTATTTCTTGTTCAACACTGCCCTCTTCTGTTTTACATGTCTTCATAAATATCTGTATATGCAGCATGAGAACTTTGATTTAACTTTTGCCAAATCGCTTAAATCAAGGAAAACATTATTTAATGGTGCAGGCATCCAACAGAGACTTTTATGCATAGTTTATGTGTTGTTTTTTGATGCCACCTCTATTATTTATAGCAGAAACACTGATGTCCAAAGGCCATTTATGTTTTACAGTTCTACTCCTCAATTGGTCTGATGCAATTCTCTCATCAGGAACATCATTCTCACCAGCCACATTAGCATTTCTTACTGTGTTTGTACACGTTGCTATTGCTTCTACGCAGACTTTACTACTTATGATGTTTTGTTATTGTGTTGTTGCATTTCTCATTTGACTGACAACTCCTTAGAACTGTTTATCCAGCATTGCATTAGTGTTTTCAGTTTACTTCAAGTTACCTTAATTGTTTCTCAAGTCAACTTTGCATAATAACTGATAAATTGCTAACTGTTTTATTGTTAGAATAGTCCCACCACCTCACCACTTCCAGTAGACTGGTCCTTCTGCAAAACAGGAACAATATAGCCCATCTGCTTCAAGGTTCATCATGCTGTGTGTTCAGAGATGCTCTTCTGCATATCTTGGCTGTAATGAGTGGTTATTTGAGCTACTGTTCCCTACTTTTTAGCTTGAAGCAGACTGGCCATTTCCTCTGATCTCTGGCATCAACCAGGCATTTTCTTCCAAGCTCACTAGAAATTTTCTTTTTTTAGACCATTTTCTGTAAAGCCAGCGGTTGTGTGGAGAAATCCCAGTAGATAAGCAGTCTGAAATACTTAGACTAGCTTCAACAACGATGCCACATTCAGAGTCACTTACAATTTTTCTCAACAGCTTTGGTTACAATTCTCACATCAGTAACGTCATTTCTCACGAGTCTTAACGCAGAATTGTTTTAGTGTTTTGCACACATGAGTCTGTGTTATTTAAAAAAATGCCTAACTGTTTTGAGAACTGGATTAAGAGTGGTGAGAATGACGTTCCTGATGTGAGAATTGCACCAAAGCAAACAAGACAAACTGTAAAAAAAAGAGAGCCTTTTCATTAGCATGTTTTTTTTTTTAATTAATATGTACATTTGCACCTACATGGCAGGAAAAATGCTAAAAATAAACACAACCTGTTAACAGGGCTTAAAGATCCTGTAAATTAAAAAACTTGTCAGAGTCTCATTTGGAATAAAAATGGGTACAGCATTTTTATATTTATAACAGCAGCAAAAACACATGATCTTTTTAATCAAAGATTGGCTTCAAACTGCCTCTGTAGGCATCGTGTAACTGAAAAGAAATGTTTCAGATTTTAACTACAGATAAGTCTTTAGTTACACTTTACATTTTACAATAAAATCTAAAGTGTGGTAATATAAGCAGAGCCTACCTGTAGTTTATTATACAATTAAGACTGATTTCAATTCCAATCCACTAAACACAGTCTGTCAACTAGCTTCACTGTCAATGTTCAAAAATTATTACTTATCACTTATATTGCTGTTTCTGTAACACAAGAAGAAACCTTGAACACTCCACATAGGCTGTTGCACATGGATATGAGACTATTATGTGTATCTTTGTCTTAATAATCACAGGCAGGATCATCAAACTGTTTCCGTAGGCATTTTTTATACTAATGCCCCCACTGAATGTCCTTCGCGCCAGGTTTTGGTCAGAGCACAGCGAAGAAGAAGAGTTTTACTAAAATTGAGTGACTTGCCAAAAATGTAATACTATGTAAGTAAGTAAGTAAAATGTATTTATGTAGCGCTTTTTATAGATAAAAATCACAAAGTGCTTCACAATAAAACCAGAAATATAAATAAAATAATATAAAACAATGGAAAAAATTAATTAAAAGCTCGTTTGTAGAGAAATGTCTTCAGCTGCTTTTTAAAAGAGTCACTGGAGTACTGTGCGCTGTCTGTGCCTATACATTGCATACATTGGGGTGGCTGTAGCTCAGGTGGTAGAGCAGGTCATCTACTGATCGGAAGGTTGGTGGTTCAATTCCTGGCTTCCCCTAGTCAGCATGCCAAATATCCTTGGGCAAGATACTAACCCCAAATTGCTTTCCAATGCGTCCATCGGAGTATGAGTGTGTGTGAATGTTAGTAAGAAAGCACTTAGAAAAATGTGCTTGTGTGAATGGGTGAATGCACAAGTTGTGTAAAGCGCTTTGAGTGCTCAGAAGAGTAGAAAAGCGCTATATAAGAACCAGTCCATTTACAAATGTGTAGATATATTAAAACACAGGAGTCTATGTAGAAAGTAAAACTTGTCCATTTTAAATATTAATTGCACCATAAATCTTACAGATTCATGGTATCCTGTTAAAAACTCTTTGCCATACACAGATGAAAAGCAGACAGACTAATCATGAATTCTACAAATTATGCACTGGCAGGTGAGTTAGTTTTTGAAATCATTTAAAATCGTTCTTTGGTCTTAACAGGCTTTGATGCAAGATCTATTTTATAGTTTATTTTATATATTTTCATAGTGGAGACAGAAACAGGCTGTAAGAAATAATACACTAATGTTCACTGCACAGAGTTATATGCAGTAAAAGGTCAAATGAGCATCACTGGCTAAAAGTTTAAGAGATACATTTTTACTTTTTTTTCATTGTTTTAAAAAAGGACCACGATGTGCATTCATATCTGCTGGCTGAGGTGACATGCTTATGTCACGTGTCCTGGGTTTTCTAATAGAGCAACAGCATGCAGTTTAGCAATGTCACATATAAAATCTTACATGTAACTTGTTGTGGTGGCCACATGATGTCAGCACAGAGTCATTCTTTCCTACTTACACCATAGTGCTACATGCAATCATTTTGCAACCTTGAAAATGTATTTACTCTAAAAGTCAATTTGATTAATATTGCACCAGTTCACAACAAATATCTAAATTTACTTTACACTGTAATGTAATGACCCTACAGTTTTTGAGAGAGATCAGATGATCCCCAGTGAGCAAGCACTTTGTGATGGTGGGAAGAAAGAACTCTCTTTTAACAGGAAGAGACCTCTGGCATAACCAGGGTCAGGGAGGGCAGCCATTTGCTTGGATGAAAGTGAAGGAAAAACAGGAAGACAGATGCACACAGAGAGGTCTGAAACCTCGACAAAAGACCACAGTTAATGCAACAGTAGCATAAAAACACATAGGAAGTAAAAAGAAGGGAATGTGGAAGTCCTCAAAGCATATTGAGTGGTTCCCCAGCAAGTTCTGAGGCAAAAGCAGCATGACTAAGGGTGGTTCAAGGTCACCTGATCCAGCCTTAACTATGAGCTTTATCAAAAACAAAAGTTAATAGTAAGACAAAGAATAAGAGTGGTATTTCAGCAATTTTAGAGTAATTTCCACTTAAGCTATTTGTGTAAGTGTTTGTTCTTGATATTCACCATGCCAATTGGAAGAGGTTGCCAAATAACCAGGTCTCAGTGGTTTTATACCAGTCAGGAGTTGGATCTTGTAAATCGCCCTACTCAGAAACATGCTCAATTTAAATCCACTTAGTGTCGTAATTAAACTTTGACCCTAGCTTATATTTATTTTATTCTGTAGACATAGATTTGCTTCCTCAAACTATTCAAGATTTAAGGTTTATTTTTGCCATTCTGCACCACTGGCATGTTTCAGTGCACAACATTGCCCGGAGCACTACTGTCATGTTTCAGTGCACAACTTTAATTACACAGAGTGGAATAACATTCACACACATGCTTTAGACCGTTTAGACTGTGCAAGTGTCATTAAACTATTCAGTAGAGACTACACAATTATTTTGGGCATTAAAGAACACAGTTATGTTATTTAAATGTTCAGAATATGTGCTACTTTGATTACATTTGAAGCTATAATACTGTACTGATATATTCTGTTCCTGCTGCCTTCTAAGGCATGCAGCCTGAGTTCATCCCTGTGTGCTTTATACCTTGGACCTAAAGATAATGAATTGCATTTTCACCACTTACATCACAGTAAGATAACCCTGCCACAGGGGGGCCACAAGCCACTGTACTCCTGGTGCTCATCCCAAACCCGAATAAATGGGGAGGGTTGTGTCATGAAGGGCAATTTAAAAGCTTTGCCAAATCAAACATCAAGAATAAGATTTCCATATCAGTCAGAGTCTGGGTTAACAACAACCGCCTCGAGTGCTGTTGGCCAACATGGTGCCGATGGAAACTTTGCTATTGTTGGCCAAAGACAAAGGAAAACGAGAGGGGGAAGGCATGCTCAAAGGCAATGTGAGAGAAGGAAAGGCAGAGTGTGGAAATGAGAGTAGAGACTTTAAATGTAGGGAGTAAAGGTAAAAGGAGGGAGCTGACTGATATGATGGGGACAATGGAGATAGACTCCGGCTGTTCTTCCATGGTATTGATAGGAAGAGAAAAAGATAAGGGATAATCTTGAAAGAAAAGAATATAAATAGTGTTGTAGAGGTAAGAATGTTTACAGACAGGATCATATGTTTGAAGCTGGAAATTGAAGACATGCTGAATGTTGTCAGTGCATATCTCCTACAAGTTGGATATCAGAAGAGAAAGAGGAATTCTGGAGTAAGCTGGATGAAGTTTGAAATAGAGAGTATCTCCAGGGGGGAGAGAGTGGTAACTGAAGCAGACTTCCATGGACATAGGTCAAAGGAATAAAGGTGATGAACAGGGTTTGGGTGGGTATGGTCTTGCAGAGAGAAATGCGGAAGGATACATGGTAGTGGATTTTGCGAAAAGAATGGCTGTGTTCAACATATATTTCAAGAAGAGTGAGGAACCCAGGGTGATGTATAAGAGGGGAAGAAGGTGGACAGATGGTGGACTACATCTTATGCAAAAGATGAAATCTGAAAGAGATAGGAGATGGTAAGGTGGTGACAGGGGCAAATGCAGCTGGGCTACTGGCAGATAGTCAGTAGCATGACTTCAAATACCAGGAATAGTTAAGTGAGTGAAGGAAGTGAAGGCAGAGGCAAAGATTACCTGGTGGAAGTTAAAGACTGTTGCACAGAGTTTAGGGAGGAGCTGAGAGAGCCTCTGGGTGGTTGGGAAGAGTAACCAGATGACATGGGAAAGTACAGCTGAAGTGGTGAGGGAAACTGGACAAGAAGGTGTTTGGTTTTGCTCTGGAGAGAGGAAAGAAGACAAGGTGATAGTTGCTGTAATACCAAAAGAATGCAAAGAAAAATGTTCATCTCAAGGAGATAAAGAAAGAAAGAACCAGCAAAGGCAAAGGAAACAACTAATACTGAGTTTTATGTGAGAGTAGATAGTAAGCATTGGCTAGAAATAAACATCAAGCTGGAAAGGATGTGCAGTGGGTTAGGGTGATTAAAGATAGAGATGGAAATATACTGAGTGAAGCACTGAGAAGGTGGAAGGAGTACTTTGGGGAGCTGAGGAATGAAGGAAAAGAGAGACGGGTGGACAGATGAAAGAGAGATGGTAAATCAGGGAGTGAAGAGGATTAGTAAGAAGGAAGTGAGGACAGTTATGAAGAGTGGAATGGGACTAACTCCAGTTGAGAGGAAAGCAGACTTTTTAACCAGTTTGTTTAATCCTGAAAGGATGCCTAAGGAATGGAAAAGTGTATTAGTACAGAACCAAGAACCATGGTGAAATGGAGAGTAGTAGTAACTACAGAGGGGAGGGGAAAAGTTGATGAGCCATGCAGGAGTCCCATAGGAAAGAGTTTTTGAAGCTAGGTTAGAAAGAGAGCTGACAATTAGCAAGCAGCAGTATGACTTTACGTCAAGAAAGAGTAACACACATCATTTGTTTTGAGAGCGCTGATATGGTAAATGGCCTGCATTTGTATAGCGCTTTACTTAGTCCCTAAGGACCCCAAAGCGCTTTACACTATGTTCAGTCATTCAATCATTCACACACTGGTGATGGCAAGCTACATTGTAGCCACAGCTGCCCTGGGGCGCACTGACAGAGGCGAGGCTGCCGGACACTGGCGCCACTGGGCCCTCTGACCACCACCAGTAGGCAAACATGGGGTTAGTATCTTGCCCAAGGATATTTGGCATGTAGACTGGAGGAGCCTGGGATCGAACCACCAACCTTTCGGTGAGTAGGTGACCCGCTCTACCACCTGAGCTACAGCCAGGAGCTACAGCCACCCCGCTGATGGACAAGTATAGAGAAAGTCAGAAGGAGCTGCACTGTATCATTGTGGATCTAGAGAGGCAGAAGGCAGGGTCCCAAGAGAGGAACCGTGGTTCTGTATGAGAAAGTTAGGAGTGGCAGAGAAATATGTGAGGGTGGTGCAGGACTGCAAGGACAGCAAGACAGTGTTTAGGTGTGCGATAGTAATCACAACTGGGAGATGGGTTTGCAATGGTGATGGACAGGCTGACAAATGAATTCAGGCAGGAGTCTCTGTGCACCATAATGTTTGTAGATGACATGTGATCTCTACTGAAGATAGGGGACAGGGGGAAGAGAGCCTGCAGAGGTGGAGGTATGTACTGAAAAGAAGAGGAATGGAATTGTGTGGAATCAAGTCAAAATACCTGTATTTTAATGAGAGGGAGACGGGCTTAAGAGCACTGCTATGATGTCTGGTTTGGAAACATGAAAACAAAAACACTAACAAAAAGACAGGAGGTGGAGGCATCAAAGCTGAAAATGCTAAGATTTTTATGGGGAGCAGCCAGGATGAGTATGAGTATATCAGACAGGGCAGGGCAGGTTGAGTGGTTTGGAAACAAAGTTAGGGAGACAAAGCTGAGGAGGGGTAGTGGATATATTGGACAAAGGATGCTGAAGATGGAGCTGCCAGGCAGGAAGAGAAGAGGAAGATCTATTCTGGATGTAAAGAAGGAGGACATGCAGAGTTGGTGTGACAGAGGAGAATGGTAGGGATAGGGAGAGATTGAGGCAGATAATCCCCTGTGGCAGTCCCTAAAGGGAGTAGCCAAAAGAAGAAGAAGAATATTACACAGGAAAATACTGAAGATCTGAGAGAAGTACAGTACCTCACAAGGGAGCATTAATTAAAAATTATTTTAGTGGTTGGTATTAGTATTTTTTTTTTTCTCTTTGAAGCAATAAGGAAGAGACGAAGCTCTGAGCAATTTCCTGTTCATTCCCAATGATTCTGTTACCTGTTAAACCAGCATTTACACTTTTGGAGGGTGTGGGAGGGAAAGCTAAGGAATGTAGCTGTCTATCTTCATAATCATATGGACAAAGATCTAAGCTTTTATTTTTAGAGTCATCATTTTCCAATATTTTTGGCTCATCCATGAGGAAAAATTACTCAAAGATAGCCTGTGCATGGTTTACGTAGGCTGTGTACGCATGCATTAGTTAGTTCAGATGCGGAGACCGACTCCTTATATTGGCTGTCCTCCAGAAAGCGAGCTGTGAAGGCAGACAACTCGCAGTAAGAGTCCCTTGTGTGTGCTGTGCCAACCAGACAGCACATGAAGAGATGGCATTTTTGTTAAGCATGATAGAGACTCAATTGGTGACATTTTGCAATACTGACAGATCTAACTCTCCATCAATCAGATCTACACAGCGTTTGTGTTAACCAATACACCCTGTTGCTTAAAATAAGTAGTTTATTTTTTAATTGTAAAATAATGCACAAGCAATAGTCAGCTAAGACAAAAAATAGGAAAAATATGAGAAAGACAGCACCATAGAATAATTTCATACCGAGAAGCCTACATTGCAAAGGGGGAGGGGGAAGCAGCACATCTGCTGGGACACACCAGTTTCCATGGTAACCTTTGATCACAGAGGGGATAACTGAAATGAGGTAATCACTCCATTGAATCCTGCCAGCAGTTTGACAACAGTGAGAATGAACTGCTCCTCCTCAAACTTGGCAAGAGCATTGCAACACCTAGAGCTTTTTGCACACCTTGATGACATTTACAAGTTTCTTCTTGTGAGATTCAGTGAGGACACTGTCACAGTTTCCTGTATTAATATAATGCTGTCAGTGATATCATATTCAGTATTTAACATGTGATAGGAGTGATTTCACACAGCAGGAAACAAAGCATGAATGTCTGGAGTAATCACATCTCTATAACTTGTCTTTTCCTGACTTGACTGTGAGTCATTATCATGAGCTGCAAAAAACAAGCACTTTAATATCAGAGAGTGTTTCCAGCTAATGAGTTGGCTTTTCAGAAACAATTGTTACTTCACTCTCCCTTCTGG
>VUQG01006506.1:8325-25208 GCA_015106755.1 Etia nguti | reverse complement strand
AGCATTTGAAAAGACAAACAAAGAAACCTACAAGTCACCCACCTGTTATTTTTAGCTGCCTTTTCCAGACACAGTAGGTGAGATTCTGCCTTAGTGGCAATGCATTTTTACTACAATACAAATATAATATAACTGACGCCAGTGTATTGATTCCTCTGTTATCATTAAAGCTTCGAACAAATAAAATTATTGTACACTTAAATTATTATTTATTTTCCAAAGCCACAGGGAGCCACAATGTAAGGGTGAAAGAGCCGCATGCGTCTCCAGAGCTGCGGGTTGCTGACCCCTGAGCTAGTAGCTAAAGTCAAGTTTATCAGCCAGTTTTCACAGACAAATCAAAGCTGCCTCTGTGAGTCAGGCTTATTTCTTCTCCTTAGATTTATTCTGTTTCACACCCAAAGCTCAAAGGTCCGAGATGAAGCTGGGAGGCATATCAAAATATTTAAGTTGTGATTGTAAAACCAAACATTTTCTTTGATAAAATCAAGCATCAGGATATGACGAGAACAGAATAAAAAAGGAAATTAATGTCTCAGTGTCCTTGCTCCTCAGTGCACGTATGAGTTATCATGGCTCCAAGCAACTCATTTGAAGGTCGTCTTTAGCAGGTTTATCACTTATTAAAGTTTGTGCTTTACTAAACAGAGAGCCAACACTCAGGATAGTTCAGTGGAGGGCTGAAGCTGAAGCAGAGCTGCTGGGGTCTGCTTGGGTGGTGTCGGGTGTTTCACCAGTCATGGTAGACTTTCCCTTTGCCATGGGCGCAAGTTCAGTGTTACTGTTGACAAGATAAAAATAGATAGTTTGAAAATATATCATCATTATGAATGGAAAACAATGTGTGCAGTTAAAAAAAACCCCACCACATCCATCTGAATTTGCTTCATCTGATTTTCTGTTTTTCATGTCATGGATGTTGTCGAACACTGCTTCAGTCTGACAATCATTTTTTGTCTAGACAGCAGTTTAATTGGACTCATTATAGACATCTGGTTGTATCTTCATGAACATAAGACTATTTTCAAACAAGTCCATTTTTAAAGTGCAATTCATACAACATTTACTCACGTATGCGGAATCACTGTCTGTACTTTGTGGTTCTTGTTGCTCTAAGGGATTGGGGCCTGAAAAAAAAAAAACCATACTTAGTAGAAATAAGATAAACAAAATGAACTGCAAAGTGAAGGGAGAAAGTCATTTACCTCTTTTGTGCTTATACAGCATGAAGGCTACTGCTGCTACTACTCCTGTAATCACAATGGCTGCAATCACCCCTCCTAAAATAGCTCCTGAATTACCTGAACCTGAAAGAAACAGAAAAAGTCATTTGGCTCCAACCCTTTAGGATGGATGGATTAAAAAAAATAGAGTCCCATATAAAGTAAGACACCTGGTGACTCTGTATTATTATTATTACTATTATTATTATTATCATCATTTTCTTCAACTTCAGGATCTGTTTTAATTAAATATGCAACATTGCAGCAGGATTCAGGGCAACTTGTCGCACAGTAACTAGATAAAATTGAGTAAATTGGGTAAGTTGGTATTTTGACTTATTGTGGCCAAAACTGTATGTGAGAAGGCTGTATTGCACATGGATGTTAATGAAAATTGACCCTGAAACACAGACTGTATCATATTTTTTCATTTTTTAAACCTCTACGTGATCAGGGTGATTTTTTTCCTGATAAACGTGAATAAGTTGCGCAAAAATGCCAGACATAGCAAAACTGATACAAATGAAAAGTGATATATTTTTCTTTCATTTGTTCATTAAACATTTGAGTTTGATTATTATGTGGTTCAGGCTTTACAAGGTTCAAAAATGAAACATGATCAAATTCACATCCTCCATTGACCCTTGTAAAATTTGTTCTGACACCCTGGTTTAACCCTTGTGTGGATTCCCTTCTTACATTATCTGATGATGTCATTTTAAGATGTGTTGTGCTGACTTTACTGTATAAACATAACATTTTATGTTGTGTCCAACTGATAAATTTATTAATCTTGACATACTAATTTCAGCTATTTAACAATCTATGCATGTTGTCATGAGGCTCTGAGGTAAAGAGCTCGGCATGCAGCTCGGCCAGAAAGAGAGGCGATCGAAAAAACACATTTGTGGGTTGTTGGCTGCCGGCATCATCCATCCTTCCTATTCCCTGGTAGGTGCTGGTTTTTTCTTTGTTGCCAAGAAAGATAAGACACTTCAACCCTGCATTGATTATAGAGGATTAAATGACATTGCAGTCAAAAAAAATTATCCATTATCTCTCATTAACTCTGATTTCAAACTCATCCACGAGGCCACTGTTTTTACCACACTTAACCTCCAAAATGCTTAACACCTCATTTGAATCAGGTAGGGGAACGAGTGGAGGACTGCGTTTAATACACCATTGGGACATATAGAGTACTTGGTGATGCCTTTCGGCCTTACCAATGCCCCTGCAGTCTTCCAGGCCTTGTGAACGATATCCTATGGGATTTATTGAATTTTTTTTGTCTTTGGATATTTAGATGATATCCTGATTTTTTCGAAGTTCCCTGAGGAACATCAGATTTGTGTTCGTAGCGCTCTACAACATCTCCTGGAGAATTGTCTGTACGTCAAGGCAGAGAAATGTGAGTTTCTCTCTGTCACTTTTCTGGGTTATGTCTTGGCAGGAAGACAAGTGAAGACTGAGCCCACGTGAAGATCCGGGTGCTAAGTCAATGGCCGACTCCCACATATTGAAAACATCTTCAACGTTATCTCGGATTTGCCAACTTCTACCGCAGTTTTATCAGGAACTACTACCACCAAAGTCCCTGTTGTTTGGTCCCCAGAAAACTTGCCCGAAAACTGCCAAGAGGCTCAATGCTCGTCAGGCCCGCTGGTCCTTATTTTTTTGATGCTTCAACTTCTCCAGTTCTTACCATCCAAACTTCAGAAATATAAAACCTGATCCACTATCTCATCAGTTCTCCTCCAACAACCACCAATCAGGGCTCCCTCACTTGGGGAATTGAGGAGATGATTCGCCAGGCTCTTCTGAATGAACCGTACCTGGGTTCCAGCCTCCTCAATAGATGCTATGTTCCCTCGTCATCCATCGGATTCATTCTGCCAGGTTCACCTGTCTCATCCAGAGTAAGTAGAACAATTTCAGAAATCAACTGCTTCTCATGGCGTAATACTTTGGAAAGGGATGTCAAGAACTATGTTTCTCCCTGTACCCAATGAATAGCACCCAATGAACCTCAGGTCTTCTCCGGGTTTTTCTAAATCAGCTTATTTTGGCACCTTCGATAAGTTACCCACCACTGCCGAGACTGCTAAACTACTTGTTGACCATGTTTTCAGTTTTCACCGAATCTCTCTAGAAATAGTCTCAGACTGCAGCCCTGAGTTTACTTCCCACACCTGGAAAGCCTTCTGCACCTTTGGGAGCTAAGGTCAGTCTCAGCTCAGGTTTCCACCCGCAGTCCAACGGCCAAATGGAGAGGCTCAATCAGGAACTGGAGATGGCACTCTGTTGCATCACCACTCAAAATCCTGCCACCTGGGCCTCACACTTTCCTTGGATTGAGTATGCACATAACTGACTCACCTCATTTGCTACAGGTTTCTCTCTCTTCGAGGTCACTCTAGGTCATCAACCACCTTTGTTCCTGGAAACTGAGACTGACCTTGCTGTTCCCTCGGTCCAACATTACATGCTACACAGTCGATGGATATGGACCTGAAACCAGGAAGTGCGGCAACCTCACTATGCTGACTGCTTCCAGATACATGCTCCCAGGTATGAACCTGGACAAAATGGCTTACTGCAAAAAATATTAATTCAAATCATTGTCTCGCAAACTCACTCCTCGTTTTATTGGACCTTTTGAAGTCAAGACTGTCATCAGCGCCTTGGCAGGGAAGCTCAAGCTACCATCATCCATGTGCATCCATCCCATTTTGGATCTCACAGGTCAAACTTGTCCACTCGAGTCTAATGTCCCGAAGGAAAGCTCCAGGGTTCCACAATCCTTCATTCTTGACCCTTCCTTAATCTCTGACTTTTAGTAGTCTCTTCACAGGTCACAGTCTGCTCTGTCAGCAGGAAGTGATCTTTGAGGAGAGGGTGCGGTCATGATCCGAGTGAGTGTCCGGTGTTTTTCCATCTTGGGTCTGTTTCTCTTGTGTTCGCCCTTTGGGGCAGAGCCCTGGTTCCACACCTGCATCTCTCAAAACAAAACAAAACAAAAACAAAACAGAGAAAACAAATTTCTTGAATGAATACATCGTGTGTTTTTTACCATGTATCTTTAGCTTAATAAATGATTCTTGGTTTCCTCTGTCAGTGCCGGTGTAGCACTTGTATTTGCCTTCATCTTGAACCTCCACCTTTGTCAGCTGGAGTGAAGCGTTTCCTGTGGAGATCTGGTCGATGAACAGTGATGTCCTGTTTCTAAAGCGCTCATTCTGGAGCTTGAGCTGATCTTGGTTATTGTAGAATGAGTGGACAGTAAGGTTTCCTGCTGATACCTGAATCCAGTGGATGACTATATCACTGCCACTATAGCTGCATGGTAACATGCAGCTTTCCATGAAAATGCAGGAGACTTCAGTATCTGCAACAACAGGTAGAGATACATCATCAAAGTTCAGCCCTCTAGAAGTGTGTCACACATTGACATTAAAGTTGTACCTCTGACCACCACCTTTGATGTTGCAGAATTAAAAATCTTTTATCTCTTAATAAATCCTTTTAACATTTTTCTGCTACAGTTCAGGAAAATCTAACCCAATCATGTCGCACCGGTGTGCCATCTTTGATTAAATCATTTCCTGATATTCATTAAATGTCATCTTTTTCTGTGCTGTGCAGAGAACTTAAAAACATTAATGACAATATTTTCAAAGCAAGCATGACAACTGTTTTTGATAAATATATAATCTTTTATCAACTGCCTTATTTGACCCTTATCTAAGCACCTGCTCATCAAGTTATTTATGTCTGTGAGAATATGCCACTGTAAAAGATTTGATTAGGCTGAAAAGGTAAACATTTCCAGTTTTCTAGTATTGAATGAGAGAAAAGTATAAGTAAAGTGAAACACATACTGTTTCACATTGTCATGAATCTGCAGTTTTGTGTTAGTATATTTGACTTTGTGTTTCTGTTTAGGTTTACATTTATTTTAAAGTTTAAAGCTGAGATTTGTATCTTTTGTAGGGGGAATTTTAATCCCCGTTGCATGTCTTATTATTCTTGTAATGTTTAATTACAGTTTTATTGCATTATGTGAGTTCTAGTTACTGTTGATTATCTATAGAATTTAGATATTTTACAACTATAGTCCTAGTTTTGCACCTTGTTCTTTATTTAGCAAAACATAAATTTGTCATATATGCATGTTTTCAAGCCTTTAACATCATAATAAATTAAATCATTTAAATGAAGTCACGAATGGAAACAGAAAAAAATCTAGGAGATGAGAAAAATAACACAGGCAACAGTATCAAATATCCCCAAAAAGTTGATTCTGTTCATCTGGACGTAGCGTTTTCAGTGGGAGAAACGTTTCGTCACTCATCCAAGTGACTTCTTCAGTCTCAGCTGACTGCAGGTTTCCCCAATCTTACCAAATATAGTATCAAATATGTTTTGTTGCTGTTGTGTTCATAGGTTTAAAATCTCAAACACTGACAGCTGGCTGTACTACAGACTCTATTTCCTGCTCTTTACACTCTGGATCTGAGACCCAGGGATCATGTGTTAATTTTGAGTTTAATGAATATTACAAGTTTTATTCATCTTTCTTAATCCTTTATGATTGTTTGTGATGTGATCTGCTCCTGGTCCCCCGTTTCCCCGTGTGCGTTGTTGTGTCAGTGTTGCTGCCCCACCAGGCCTGGAGAGTCCCCGCTTTGGAGCCAGCCACACCTGGGATAATCACTCACCTGTTGCTGATCTGCCTAATCAAGGAGCTCTACGGGGAGCAGCAGTCGGCACGGGATTGTTAAACTAGAAATACAGTTAGTGCTCAGCTCATATAGTCGTGTTTTCAACTATTCTCTTGTTGGAATGGTTAATGTGTTTTGTCGGCCGGTACTCATTGTGGCATCTTCCCATTTTACTGAACCAATCTCATAGTTTATATACTACGTGTATAGTTTGTGAAATTCCTGCCTCCACTCCCACGCACTGAATGTTTTTAGTGTTATTCAGTCCGTTTCCAATAATTACACTTCCTGGAAGTTTGGGCGTTTTTTTTGGATGACAGATATATATATTACAGTTTTCTTTTAATTATAAACTTCTCACAGTTACACTGAGGGTTTGTTAAATGTATATTTTATCTTTGTGTATGTTTAATTAAATTCTCACTGCTGACAGTTTGAACAAACTCACTATTGTGCAGTCAAAGATTATGTAAACCATATTCCTGCTTCACTGAATAATGATGATAAAAAAAAAAAGAAGAAAAACAAAAAGAGGTTTCTCTACACACCTATAATTTCTGAGATTTACATCTGAGAGTTTTGCCCTGGGAGCTTTTAAGTTTGACTCAGAGTCTCTCACTTCATTACATTTCCTCCTGTATTTGGCTTTCTAAACCACATAACCCATGATTTGTATTTATACTGGAATAAGGTAGCATATGTAGAGAACATCTCACTCACCTCCTCTTGCATGAGTCCACTGGAAAATCAGGACCACCAAAAACACGACACATTTGATCTCAGCCAGCATCCTGCTCATTTTCATGCTACACTACCTGCGTGTTCAAACAGAGTGAACAGCGATGGTGGAATCTAACCCAGCTGGTTTTGTTGCTTACGCCAGCGTAGCGTATTCACTGTGAAAAACATCACACCCTTCATCTAAATACTTTTTTGTGACACACTAAGGGAAAGTTAATCAACAACTGTTCACAGTATTCATGTAATTAAACTGTTCAAAGAGGTTGGCTGTCCAAAAAATGTTTGGGTGAATAAGAATAAAAAGAACCACAAAAAAATAAATATTTCTATAATATTTCACACTGTCTAAGTCAGGGGTGTCAAACTCCAGGCCTCGAGGGCCGGTGTCCTGCAGGTTTTAGATGTGTCTTTGATCCAACACAGCTGATTTAAATGGCTAAATTACCTCCTCAACATGTCTCGAAGTTCTCCAGAAGCCTGGTAATGAACTAATCATTTGATTCAGGTGTGTTGACCCAGGGTGAGATCTAAAACCTGCAGGACACCGGCCCTCAAGGCCCGGAGTTCGACGCCCCTGGTCTAAGGCTTGGTGAGTGTTTGACAGAACTTCTTGGTGCAGAAAAGATACTTTTTTATTCATATTGTAGAACTGTGGATGTGATGTTGGACTGGTCTGGTCTTGGCCTGGGTTTTCTTACCCTGGTGCTGAAGAGGTAAAGCCATAGAAATGCCCTTTTCAGTTTAATGTGGAACATGTTACTGACTCGGTATAATGTCTAACCTGTAGGATAAAATTCAGTTTTAGATTCCCCTTGTCTGACTGCAGTGCTGTAAAG
Organism: Etia nguti; assembly: GCA_015106755.1. Lineage (NCBI taxonomy): Eukaryota > Metazoa > Chordata > Actinopteri > Cichliformes > Cichlidae > Etia > Etia nguti. Next base: position 17,684 of record VUQG01006506.1, on the reverse strand, counting down.
CAGACACTGTATACTGAGCAGGGTCATTTGTACAGGTTTGATACAGGAGGAAGAGAATTCCCCCTGAGGTTGTTTTACTTTTCATAGAAAATATTCAGGACATGTTTTAGTTGTCATTTTGTACTGTAAGATTATGTTCTCAATATGTGAAAAAGTTTCACTTCAGCACCCCCTGCTGGAGAAAAAGGGTAACAGCGATTTATTGATAAGCAGTATTAATTTTTCATAAAAATGAACTAAAAGTAAAGAAAATAAAACCAGTAAGTAGCAAAGAAGGATAATACATTTAAATGTCTTTCATACTTTTCTATTTTGAAGCATCACAGAAATCTGATGTCAACTGAAATGCTGTGCTCATACGAAACCAACATTTCTGCCGTGGAGAACATCAGAACATCACTGCCATCAGTGGATTTACCCTGTTCAGCTCCATAAATACATGGTTTTAATTTGAACCACTAAACTTTAAATTTCAGCTATAATAAATTAGCTGAAGAATTATTATTATTATTATTATTATTATTATTATTATTATTAATATTATTATTGTGTCTAACTGTATTAAATACCTCTAAATAGCATTCAGTCCAAATATCTCTATATCAAAGAAGACAGGATGGTAATTAATTACAACAGAACTGTGTCACTTTTAATTTAACATATTTTTGGCTCATAAACTGCTAATTATTTCTGAGACCAGATTTACGGTCTACATAGACTGCTCTCACACTCCAGGAGGAGCCGGAGAACAAGGTTAATAAATCAGGAAATAAGGAAATGAAAACTTTAAATCACCCATGAGCACAGTTTAACTTAACTACGTAAGTGATTTCCGAATATTAACCTGGATATATTTAAAAAGTCTGTTTTAAATATACACAGTTATGATGTGATAAAAATAAATGTGTCATTTGCAAGTTTTCAAGGCTTCAGCATTATGAGAAACGATGTAAAGAAAGACATGTAAAGAAAAACTGTACAGCCTGAGTTGAAACAGCACAGGAATAATTTTAAATGTGTTTTCTTGTCTTTTGTTTGCTTCTTTGTTTCGGGTTTACATTGAACTCTATCAGTTGGTTGTACAACAAAAACTGCTGCTTCATGTTTGCCACCTAGTTTTCTAAGAAAGCATGCTGACACGTAGCTCTCACTAAGCAAGTATGTAGGAATGTTTCTGTCTTCGTGCCCACACAGACTGAACCGAGAGGTTTCCTGGTTTGTTTGTTTTCTTAAATGAAGACCACATAACTGCAAAGAGATCATCCAATTACAGTTTTTCCCAATTCTTTACACACATTTTCTAAAAGCATGCCTCATATTGTCAGAACTCTACACACAAATCAAAAAACACACATAATAGACATTTGTAAGAACCAGTTGATCACTGATGTTCTTAATGTAAAACACTATGACCACTTTGTCTCCAGTCATCATAATGCCTTACTGAAAGCCTTTTTTGTTCAGTGTTACACTTACTACAGAAAGTACATAGGCCTACATAAGTCCATTGTAAAAGATTTCAGAATAATGCTTGTATAAAAAAAATACTAAAATACATGGTACCAAATATATGTTACTGTATTTTTTCCCACAAAAACAATGTACACAGTGTTCACCCAACCAACACAAAGTTGCACATACTGTGGTCTACATATACAAACAATAGAAGAATGCACTCAATAAAGTTACAGTGTAAAACAAACAAACAAAAAACCCCCCACTATACTGCATCCTCTCTTCTGTTTCGGTCTGGCCACAGCACCTCATCCACATCACAAGCAATGTTTGCCCCGGCCAAGCAGTGGGGGAAATATCGCTTAGCATGGCGAATCCAGCCATGAAAAGCATCCACATGCATCTTCCATAGCTTGGAGAAGGGGTATACGTGTGTGTGGATTTTGGTCATACACTTTCCATCTCCAGGCAGAAAAAAATTCCTCAATAGGATTGAGGAATAGAGAATATGGAGGAAGATAAACAACTAAAAAGCGTGGGTGGGCAGTGAACCACTCACAAACCAGAGCAGCCCGGTGGAAACTTACCTTGTCCCAAATGACAACATACGTCAGCTGCTCTGGGCCATCTATCTGATCTGGTGGAATAAGTTTGTTGTGTAGGATTTCCAGGAATGTGATCAGATGGGCAGTGTTGTATGGGCCAAGGGCAGCATGGTAATGGATGACATCATGGTAATTGCTGCACACATTGTGATGCTCCCACCACGCTGGCCAGAGACTTTCACAATGGCACATTGATCAGTTATCTTCCTGTCTCTCCGCCTTTTTGCCAGATTGAATCCAACCTCATCTATGAAAATATATTCATGAGGCCTTTCCATGGAATCCAGTTCAAACACTCTGTATAAAAATAAGCAGTGTACTGTAAGTGATACAGAAAGACAAACTTATGAAATAGTCTATTTACAGTATATGAACTTCAGATTTATATACATTGCAATATAGTCTACAGTACTGCAAGAGTGGCAACTGCAACTACTAGCCAACAACAACAGTAGGCCTGTGGGCATACTTTTACTGAGTTAGGTTGAACTCCTGCTTCCCTCAATAATGACTTTTCTTGGTCGTCCTTCCCCCTTGAACTGACTTTTATCCTGCCCAGTTGGTCTGATCACATCATTAGAAACATGTTTGTTCAATTGTGAGTTGCTGCGTGTCAAAGATGAAAGCTGAGTTGGAATTGTGTTCACATTTTGCTGCCAGTGTTTACAGTTTTGCAATACAAGTGTGAAATGTGTTTAGTGACTGAGAATGTGTTTAAGGTTTTGAAAAAAGAGTGTATGAGTTTTGCAAATTGTGTTTGATTCAAAAAAATAAGTTTAAGCCACTGAGAATTTGGTTTAGAAAATTGAGTTTAGTGTTATAGGAATTTAGAAAAACTGTAAAAGAAAAATAGTGACAAGATTATGTCATTGGGGAAAGGAAATGGGTGTGTTTAAGTGTTACCTTACACTCCAAAACAAAGGTGGCTACTTTCTGTTCAAGTCCTATGGTAAGCACTAGCACATATTTCATAATTATTAGAACACAGTAGTATACTATAAATATCATTTCCATACTGCAGCACCTTCTCTTGGTTGAGGTCTTCAGAGGTCTTCTTCTCTGTGATATAACAACAAATTGTTACAAAGAAAAACTGTTGCCTGTTTAGTGGAAAGGCTCAGGATTCCTGGTACTCCTGAAAAACAAACCTTGACTGACAGCCAGTGTCAGTCTGTTTGTGTCCATTAGTTTTTCTTTTGTTTTCTCTGCCATTTTGACAGCAAAATAAAAGCTTTGATTTTTAGTTTAATTCTGTCTGGGTCCACTCTCAAACAACAATCTGTGACAGAAGTACATGACTTAAATGAAATAAGTATTTCATTTTCAAGCAACATAAAATTTAGTAGTTGGTGGAGAAGCCCTTGTTGACAGGCACGTCAATAAGATTTTTCTTGTAGTTGGTCACCAGGTTTGCACACATCTTAGAAGGGATTTTGCGCACACTTCTTTAAAGAAAGTCTCTAAATCCTGTAGGTTACTTGGTATGTTTTAGGTCATTGTCATGCTGAAAGATCCATCCAAGTACAATTTTTAGTGTTCTGGCAAGGATTGTCGTCCAAGATTTTATAGTACATGGTCCCATCCATTGGATCCTGATTGAGGTAAAGATGTCCTGTAATTTAACAGAAAAACTGTCATGTGCTGTATGCGGCAGGCAGGAATGGAGGACCCAAATGCAGACTCCAGGAGGCGGAAGGTGAACTCAAAAAACAGCCTTATTAATGGACACGGGGAAAACTAACTAAACCAAATTGAAAGAGGAAACAAAACAGAGTCCACAGAGACAGTTTAGGAGGCTGACAGCACAGAAGTCCACACAGTTCAGGTGGCCGACCCGGAGGCCAGCGACAGAGATGAAACGGTTCAGGGGGCCGGTCGGGAGGAAAGCAGCAGCACAGACACGGTTCAGGGCGCTGACCACGTGGAAAGCGGCAGCGCAGACACAGTTCAGGAGGCCACCCATGATGCCGAAGACCCTCAGCCAAAGGCCTGGAAAGCGGCCAGTGACGGTGTGCTGCTGGACGTGGACGAGCAGGCCAAGCAGGAAGTGGACGAGCAGGATGTGGACAAGGACGAGTAGGCCATGCTGGATGAGACGGCGGCATGGGAGTGGTGAAGCTGCAGATAACAGCGTGGGAGCTGCAGATAACAGCGTGGGAGCTGCAAATGGTGGAGCTGCAGGCGATGGCGTAGGAGCCGCGAATGGTGGAGGCAAGACAGGGACAACACACAGCTTGGTGAGGGTACGACACAACACTGACAGAGAGAAACACAGGGCTTAAATACACTGAGGGAAAACAAGAGAATGAGACACAGGAGGAGAGCACAGCTGGGAGCAATCAAACCTGACGAGACCAAGGGAAGCAAAACCACAAACACTGACATAGGACATGGACTTTCAAAGTAAAACAGGAGTGGCAATTCACAAAGATGCAGATTTGACACTGAGAAACATGCTGAATGAATATGACACATAGAACACAGGGAAGGTACAGAAACTGAAACTAGAAGCTAGAACAACAAAATATAACCTCAAAAGAACTAAAAGCATGAATAAGAATAATCAAGAGATATAAATTAAACATAAAACACTGGGTTACACTCAGGACCATGACAAAAACAGCCCCAATAAATAATGTTTCCACCTCCAAGCCTGACTGTGGGGATTGTGTTCTTTGGGTCAAACTCAGCATTTTTTGTTATGGTCAATAGGCAGGCCAAACTCAAATGCAGGACTCAGGAAATCAGGTTTATCTGACCACAGCACTTTCTACCAACTCTGCTGTGAAGGCTTTAGATGTTCACTGGCAAACTTAAGATGGGTCTGCACATGTGCCGTCTTGAGCAGAAGGACCTTGCAGGTAAACCAAAATTTCTATTCCTTTACAATGTAGAATGTGTGGCCAATGGTGATCTTAGTTGTCCCAACTGCCTTCAGGTCAAGCTCCTCCCATGTATTTTTTTGGGGTTGATCTACCACCTTTCTCATTATCATCCTTAGCCCATGAGGTATGTTCTTGCCTTACTTATGCTGCAATAGACATAGGCCGCTGGGGGTTTCCCACAATGCACTGAGCATTTCTCATTCTGTCACCCCTTTTCACTCACCATATGTTTATACACCCTTCTGCATAAAATTAGGAGTTATTATTAATCTCTGGCTCTCTTCCACAGCATGTCTTCTGTTTGTCTACCTCCCCTCAACCCCGGGCAGATGGCTGCCCCTTCCTGAGCCTGCTTCTGCTAGAGATTTCTTCATGCTAAAAAGGAGTTTTCCTACTCACTGTTGCCAAAGTGCTTGCTTACAGGGGGTCTTTTGATTGTTGATGTTTCTCTGTATTATTGTAGGGTCTTTACCTTATAGTAGTAAGCGCTTTGAGGAAGTTGTTGCTGTGGTTTGGTGATAAATAAAACTGAATTGAATTAAACTTCAGAGAGAGGGCAATTAATTAATTTAAATTTTCTTCCAGTTCAGTTCAATTTTAATTAAATTTTATTTATACACCACTAAATCACAACAACAGTTAGCTCAAGGTGCTTTATATTGTAAGGTAGACCCTACAATAATGCATTTCTGAACAATCACACCAACACTTGTCACTTTCTCACAAGCCCCTTGCTGATGGTCTTGTCACCCATTAAAGCATTGTGCAGGTCTGCAATGTTGTCCCTGAGATTCTTTGACAACTCTTTGGTCTTCCCTAAGGTGGCGTAGAGGATGGAATGGAAGAACTTGATTCTCTAGACAGGTGTGCTTTATAAACATAATGAGCACCTGTAATTTAATTGATTAGCTGATTGTAATCTATGTGCCATATGGGCACACAACCCATATCACTCTCCATTAACATGAAACAGTCATAAAAGTAGCGAGTGTTCATCTTGTTGTAAGTGAGCAAACGTTCACTTACAGCTAATGAGCTAATGATCATTCAGAAAGGGAAAAAAATATTATTTCATTATTTATGTGATTTCTTACTCTGTGTTTTGTATTCTCCAAAATAAAGTTTATAACTTTATTGGATTTGGACCTACAAAAACCGATTTGTTCATCTTGGGACAGATATGCGAAATTAGGTTACTCATTAATTCAGCTTTTTAAAAATCCCTGTGCTGGTATGCTTTTTTTTTGTTTGTTTGTTTGTTTGGGGGGGGGCGTTGCAATATGTTGAATACACATATATTTAAGGCTTTTTCATATGGCTCTCAACTCTGTGGAATCTGTTTATATGCAGGAAAGACAAAGATTTAAGAAGGCATGACCTACAAAAACCAAGTTTTGAATGTTAAATTCTCTGATACCCAAATATACAAATACCCTTATCGCTCATTTACAGACAAAGCACTGTATTTGATAAACAAATGTTTTACCTTCACTTACCTTGCCCTCTTGTATGTATGAATGTTAAATCAGCTAATTTTCTGCTCAACCATCTCCAATTTTTATAAAGATTCATGGCCTGATATTTGAACATAAATACTGAATGCTGTGAAATGTTTTCTTCAAATACAAATACTTTTCAAGATATATATATATAAAAAATCTGTAGATAGTCTGGAGATTATAAAACAAAATTCTGTCATTTTCCAGCTTTTAGTCTAATTATAATTTAGAAAAATAATTTTGTTACAGATTTTTGATTAGGAAGTGTCTTTCAACATGTGAAGAGTTCATTTTCAAGACATGGGTCACTTCATTTCTAATCATCAAATTTTTAGAACATTTTCTGTGAAAGTCTGTAAAGTTTTTATGATTCAATGTTAAAAATTTTATTTGTCACATGCACAGTAAAACATATGGAGAAATGTTTGTGTCTGAGTTGCGGACAGGCTCCAGAAGTAGCCGCACCATTTCAGGGCTTGGTTTTAGCATGGGGGTTCTAGCCAGAACCTTTACTAGATACCGGAAGGGATTGAACTTGTGACTCCTGCTCCAAAAGTGTGTAGTCTTACCACTACACTATCCAGCTGCTCAATGTTTGGACATATATAACGATTCCTATGAAACTTTAGCTTCATGTAGCAAATACCTTTCAAGAACTACCTTCACCAGCTTGCTTTCTTTCAGTAGTGCATTCTGGTGCCAGTAGTTCCCCCGGTAAGCGATGCCCACACACTTGAACATCCACTTGATGCAAAAGAAACATGAAGCATTCATCAGACCTCCCAAAAATTTGATTCTGTTCACCTGGACGTAATGTTTTCAGTCGGAGAAACATTTTGTCTCTCATCCAAGTGACTTCTTCAGTCTCACCTAACTGCAGGTTTCCCCAACCATATAAACCAGGGGTCCCCAACTCCAGGCCTCAAGGGCCGGTGTCCTGCAGTTTTTAGATGTGTCCTTGATCCAGCACAGCTGATTCAAATGGCTAAATTACCTTCTCAACATGTCTTGCAGTTCGCCAGAGGCCTGGTAATGAACTAATCATTTAATTCAGGTGTGTAGACCCAGGGTGAGATCTAAAACCTGCAGGACACCGGCCCTCCAGGCCTGGAGTTGGGGACCCCTGATATAAACAGTACATTTACACAATGACTGAAACTAGTCCACGGAATGAACAGTGGGCTTTGAGGTCAGTTCCTTGATCATTAATATGCAAATTGTTATGACCATTGATCAATAAATACGATTCACAGAGAGTTGGGGAATGGTTGCAATCACAGCAAGTAAGTAAGATAGTGAAAGATGTACCCTTAGGCCTCCTCCTCGAAGGAGGCCTAAGAGATGGTCTTTCCCTTTTCACATAAATGGCCTCCTTGACTCCCCGCTCAAACCAGCGTTCCTCCCTGTACAGGATGTGTACATCCTATTCACTCAAAGAGTGTCCACTGGCCAGTAGGTGTAAAGAGACTGCAGAGTCCTGGCCAGACATGCAGTTAATGGGGTTAGGTTAACTGGTGAATCTAAATTTCCCAATTTTGTAAGTGTGAATGTTGTTTGTCTCTATGTGCTAGCCTTGCAAAAGACTGGCAACCAGTCCAGGGTGTACTGTGCCTCTCGCCTTATGGTAGCTGGGATATGTGGAGGAGAAGCAGCTCTACTCTGAGCCCCTTCTGAATGACCAAACTCCTCCACATATCCCAGCTACCATAGGGCGAGAGGCACAAAACACTCTGGACTGGTTGCCAGTCTCTTGCAAGGCTAGCACATAGATACAAACAACAATCCGCGATCTCATTCTTTCAGTCACTACCCACAACTTGTGACCATAGATGAGGGTAGTGATGTAGATCAGCTGGTAAATTGAGAGCTTCGCTTTTACACTCAGCTGTCTCTTCACCACGATGGACCGGTACAGCATCTGCATCACTGCAGCTGCAGCACCAATCCGTCCGTCAATCTTCCGTTTCCTTCTCCCTTCACTCACAAACAAGACCTTGAGATACTTAAACTCCTCCACTTGGGGCAGGAACTCATCCCTTATCCGGAGTGGGCACTCCACCCTTTTCCGGCTGAGGACCATGGCCTCAGATTTGGAGGTGATGATTCTCATTCCCACCGCTTCACACTCGGCTGCAAACCGCTTCAGTGTGAACTGGAGGCCATCACCCGATGAAGTCAACAGAACCACATCACCCGCAAAAAGCAGAGATGAGATTCTTAGACCACCGAAATGAAAGTCTTCCACCAATTAACTACACCTAAAAATTCTGTCCATTAAAATTATGAACAGAATCGGTGACAAAGGGAAGCCCTGGTGGACTCCATCACCCACCAGAAATGAGTCTGACTTACTGCCAGCTATGCAGACCAAACTCCTGCAATGGTTGTATAAGGATTGAATGGCCTGTAGCAATGGGCCAGACACCCCATACTCCTGAAGCAACTCCCACAGGACACCTTGAGGAACACGGTCGAATGCCTGCAGAAATTCTCACACAGAGTATTCTACCTTTTTATATGGATCATGACTTTCTTTTTTTGATTTTATTTAATCATTAGATGCGAACATCAGCAACATATGTTTTAACATACTACATGACATACATATTATTTACTTGGTACATATAGGGTTATAATTTTAAATGCACATGGGAAGTAGAAATATTAGACATTCTAAATGTTATTAGCAATGATGGTGGATTGCAAGGCAACCTCACAGAGTACATGGTGTTGACATTAACACAGGATAAGCATAACCTAGCAACAAATGCAAATAAAGCTTATTTGAGCATGGAGTTAAGGAGGCCATGGGAAAAGGGAACAATCATACCAAGGAAAAGGCCTAAGGGTACACCTTTGACCATCTTACAATTCTGTGGTTGCAGCCATTCGCCAACACTCCTGGCCAATTATCA
>VUQG01006504.1:9638-36443 GCA_015106755.1 Etia nguti | reverse complement strand
TATCCAAAAAAAAAAAAAAAAAAAAAAAACAAAAAAAAAAAAAAAAAAATTTTTTTTGGGGTTTTTAAAAAAAAAAAAAAAAAAAGCCACATGTGCTCACACACACACACACACACACACACACACACACACACACTAAAAATGCTGAAATTCATTTCTTTTTTTGTGTCGTTTGCGTGTTTTGTGCATATTCTGACATTGCCTGGATTCTCCGATGCGCGTTAGAAAGAAGAACCGAGTCGCTCGGCCACTGTTGGACTCTTTATTTTTGTCATGGTTTTAGTTCAAATTTTGTGCATGTGCAGCACATTGTAAAAGAGGCAAAACACACTCACATCCCTAGCCTACTTACAAACCCCTCACCCCAAAAAACAGGCTGACAGGCGAGTAGGTTGAGCGGTCGTGTGTCCAGATGAATCCAAAGAGGAGAGGCTGAAAGCAGGGAAAAGAACGAGGAGAAAACTAGTCGGTAAGCAGACTCACTTGGACATGGCACAACCGCCAGGGTCCTTCCTCCGTCACGCACAGACGCAAACAGCAGGAGACCAGACGGTTCTCTTGACAAGTCAAGTCCGACTGAACGGACAGAAAGAGAGTGGACAAGGAGGAGACAGCAGGAAGTGAGCGAAGAGATGCATGCGCACATAAATAAATTCATGCCTGTTTGCAGACTAACGCGTACGATGATGATGCAAGCAAAGCAGTGTTGCCATAGCCACAATTACGCATCACATTTGTTTAGATTGTGTTTTCTGGTGTGTTTCAGCTAGATTTTGTTCTTCAGAAAAACATAAATAACATATAAAGGAGCCGTCCTGTAGACAATGTTCAGTCGACTCCACCGCAGCTTTTCTCGTCGCAGGAGAGGGAGGTTTGCAGAGGTTCTATTAATAGTTTGGAAGTTGGGAAGTAGCTGGTGAAATTAAATATATTTAAATGTTTTCAGGGAAGCAGTTGGATAAATGAGAGGGAAGCTTCTTTATTTTATGGTGTAATCATCTCACAGAGAACTTCACGGGAGGAAGTTCGATACAGGAGGAACAAAAGCAATATCCAGCTATTTTAGATGTGTCGCATAAAGTAATAGGTGTATCCCTCTTTGCACACACGGACACACACACCTACAAAAGCAACACACACACACAGACACAAACACACACACACACACACCCTATGGCACACGCACAGAAGCAAAAGAGGAAATTCTCGTTCAATGAGCTGAACAATACTTGACATATCTTGATATATTTTTACTACACACTTCCCTTCTTTGTGACAACTTCCCCACGGTTTTCACTACCAGGGAGGCTTACTACTGCACATGAATGAAGAAAGATGTACACACACACTCACACACGTGTGCGCGCGGAAGGAGAGAGAAGGAGAAGAGAGTTGTTTTGCAACTAGAAAGAGGAAGGTACATGTGTCCCTCATTCTTTTGTGATGCAACACGAGCACACTCAGTGAGCACACACACACACACACACACACACACACACACACACACACAGCCCATAGCTCTTATCCAGACTTGCATGCAAAATTTTGTAAAGCCAGTCCTATCGCTTGGGAACATTTTCATCACTAAAAACAAAAACCAACATCATAATAAATAACCCAGGCAAGACGGAGCATGAAGGCAATAATCCCTCTTTCACTTCATGCTCATATGCGCACACACTGACCCAGCTCAAGGTGTACACTCCCCCGCCCACTCCCCGTGTCCGCAGTGAAATTTGCATTGAAGTTTGCAAGTCAAATGAAATGCATGGGAAAGCAGCAGTGTTACTTTAGAGAGCAAACTTCCCCAGAATTCCCCCCTTTTCCTCAGGAGACTCCCAAATTACATCCAAGAAAAAAAGGGGTCAAGTGAGATTAAAGAAAAAGTGCTAGAAAAGTATGTCATTCTCTGAGTGGCCGGGGGAGGTGACTCGCTCCATTTGTGCGGAGACGACGCACTTGCGCATGCGTTAAAATGGCACAAAAGCGAGCTGTGTGTTATTTGGAATTGTTCAAGAGCGAAAACACTGTATTGATGGTGAGAATGAACCTCGCCCAAATTAGCCCAAGGCAAATTCCTGAAATTAAATTGCTGTCGCTGTCATTTGTTGCACATGCTGATGCACTGTGGATAACTGGAAATGTTTGCTTGAGGGGTCAAGACCTCCGTGTCCTTTGCGTTGTTTTGTTTCTGTACTCCGTTCACTACCAGTATGATGGAGACCCCCATCGCAGAGTGAGGGGTTGTATTGAACCTGATGTTTTCAGTGTGCACATTGGAGTGTAGGAGCTCATAAAGAGACTGTGATCCTATTTCTTTCAAGCAGTTGATTAGGTTGTATTAGTCAGGCTATGCTACTGTGCAAGTCTTGAGCCACCACGCTTTTCTTTATATTTAGCTTCCAAGGAGCCAAAATGATCATTTTGCTCTTGAGTAGTAGTTTTCCACATTTTTCTTTGGACACTGGCTGCTTTTTTACTCATTCTCAGTCCAGTCCTTGTACCTGACCATTTTTAGAGGAATGTTTTTTTGTTTGTTGAGCTACTTCACATTGACCTATGAATCATTAAAGCATAATAAAGGCTCCTAACTCAAGGGATAAACTGCTGTTGTGCCTACATGTAACAGACAACTTTGTTACTAGCATCCTGTTGCAAAAACACATCATTTGTTCCCATTTTTCTTTTAGTTGGATCTGTGAAAAACGCCAAAGATTACGCAAACTATCTACAGCAGATGAACAATATGTAAGCCAGGTCCTTAAAAAGTATCCTGAGTATTCCTGAGAAATGAATCAGGTCCTTCTGTGACTGGTGACTGTCAAGAAGCAGTCAAGAAGTATGTCAAATTACATTAGAACTGGACTGAAAATCAGTGGCAAAAGGTATGATGGAGTGATGAATTTGAAATTTTTGGTTCAAATTGTCAACAACAAGTGTCTACAGCCATCTGTAAAACAGGGTGGAGGCTCTGCCATTTTTGGGGCTGTATTGCAGCCAGTGGTGTTGGGGAACTTGTCAAAGGTAATAGAATTACAAACATAGAAAAGTACAGTTAGATTTAGATTCACCACGTAATACCATATGGAAAGCATCTGATTTATTTATCAGCATGACAGTGATCCCAAACACACAGTGGAACACAATCAGTCATGGATTGGCCTCCCAGAAACCTGACTTCATGGTTATTGAAGCAGTGTGTGGGATCATCTTGACAGAGAACGGAACTAAAGGCAGCCAACATCCAAAGAAGAGCTTTGAATCTCCTTTAAGAAGCCTGGAGAACGATTCCTGAACACTACTTAAAGAAAGTTCAGGCTGTGTTGAAGAATAAAGCTTTATATTTCTTTGTCGCCATGACATAATCTGTCAACCAGTTACAGCAAATGTGCAATCTTGTGGGACATTTGTGTAATCTTTTACAATCAGTGTCAAACACAAACTAATAGAGTACTTTGTGCTATTGAAACTGATGTTATGCCACACCAAAAAAAAGAAGAGGAAAAAAAGGGTACTTCATTTTCTTTTGTCATCAAAACCTGAGGCCTTGTTGACTGCAGAAATTACCTATGGAGTACACAGTTATTTTGGAAGGATGGCTAAGCATTTTGGTTATTTTGATCATAAGCAATAACACACTTGTCAGTTTGACGGCACGTACATGATTGTTATTTACACGTTAAATATTTACATCTAAGAGATAAGCTGGACATTTTTGAGCCACTAAAAGGCTTTAGCACGTAAAGGTGGCATCTAGTGGAGTCTAAATAATCTTGACAGATGTTTGTGATGACTTCTAATGCAAATGTTAGTGATGATTTGATTATTTAACTGTTTTTCCATTATGTCGAGTAAAGTATTTCAGCTTCATTTGCCGTTTGTTTTCTTTTACTTTCACTTTGAGCCATTTTCTGGATAAGTGGGATAAAGACTGCCCAGACAAGATATGCAGCATTGCAGTTAGTTCCCCCTTAAAATGAGACATGCCTACACTTTTTTTTTCCACACTGATTGAAGATTTCAGGTAAAGTGTTTAAAGGGTATTTGTTTACATGCTTCAATACATTTAAAGAAAAGTGTGACGAACACATGCATTTTTCTACATATCTGGTTATCTTATCTCTTTAGCAACTGTTTGGGTAACATACTGAAAATGGATGTCTGGTATGTCCTCAGTCAGAGTCAGTCCAGGAAGAACAGAGCAACAAGCAAACAAAAAAATAACTGCATCAAATCATTTACATTTTAAAATTTTGCTTTTGATGGGTTTATGGGGACAGTGCCAATTCTCTCTGATTAGGGTGTTTATATAAGAGATTATATTTGACCTTTTAAACCGATTGTAAACAGAAAAAAGGGTCTTTGTAAACTCACTCACAGGTTGATGCAAGATTGTTGAAAGTAATGGCAATTTTATACGTATAGCATCTTTATGCGCCTAACACAGAAGATATAAACGGATATAAACATAGAAGCCTTTGTAGGTTTAAAAGGCTTTAGGACTTGCACAGCTATTGAGTGCAGGCCTGTGTGAATAACAAGAGGTTAGAGAACACCTTCAGCTAAACCTAGAAATAGGAACGCGATTGCAGATGATGACAGAGCAACAGGTTCCCTGGGCTTAAAAGTGAACCCGACGTGATCGTCCTGAAATCTGCAGTTCCCTAAGTGGCCACTAGAGGCTGCTTCCAGAAGTGAGTAAATCCTCATGACATGTTAAAATGCTCAACTTTAGCTATGAAATCAAGATGTTTACAGCAGTGTACAGAAAAAAAATTTGCTCTCTAAAGATAATTTTGCCCTTCGTAAAAACTGGGCTTAAAGTTGGGGGCATGCCCACTTTGATTGTACCCATGCAGGCGGCTTTAATGTCGGCTAGGCTTCACCTGTTGAGTCACTGATCTGGACTTCTCCACTGTCCATTGTCCAGCACCTCGGTGCTGCTGATGCACTGAAATCATCTGATAAATATTACAACTTGCTGGATGCACAGATGACCAAATAAGCTTTAGTTTTAGCTTCTTAATCATTAGTTCATAGCTGCAGCTTGCATACCAAGCTTGCTAGCATTAGCTGGTAACTAATAAGTCACCTCTCCCAAAAAAACAATATTTTACCAGCCAGATGCTGATGTAAAGAGCTCACAGAACAGCGGGTGATTTATTTTGGCACATCTGTAGTTCATAATGTGATATCACAATCAAGCTGACCTTTAATGAACTGCTGAGTCATGGCATCCGTAGTGTGACATCATGCCCTGTCTGATTAGAAAATGAAGGCACACAAACAACGCTGTGGCTCATTGGGAGAGGGGAAGAAGGATCTAACAGATCAGAAGGAAGATCACGTAAACATGGATTTGTGAGGTATTAAAAAAGGTTTCAGGGTTAAAGATAATGGGGGAAAATCACCCGGGAAATAGTTCTAAACTTGAACTTTACATGTTGCCAGCACAAGTAGCAAACACACACATACAACAAAACAACAACAACAACAAAAGAGAAGTTGACTTGAGATTGTGGGGCGTGTTAGGAGGTTTGAAAACCTTTTACCCAATCACACTACAGAACTTGACCATGCAAACCCAAAACAAACATTACACATCCCCCAAAAACTAGACAAAATAAACACGGCTATGCATGGCTTAATCCACAACTAGATACCTTGTTTACAGGAGCAACAATATCACTGAGCCCGTGTAATTGTGACTTTGATAGCAATATGATTTGACTAATGATGCAGATCTGGAAGAACAGGCCGAGCAGGCTGAGCTGTACCTGCAATAACAAGAGGAGGCATGACTCAGAGGAAGCTGCACGTCTTCCCTCAGCAGGCCTCGGGAGGTGGATGCAGTAAAGAAGGGGGGGAAAAAATCGCAATGATTTCGAGGGCTGTTAACAACACTTGAGTATAAATAGCGCCATAAAAACTTGTTGACTAAATATTTGAGCGTTTCCATGATGGTTGGTGAGGTTTTTTGTTGGGGTTTTTTTTTCTTTTTGAACCTTACACCCAGAAGATGGAAATGAATATGGTCAGAAAAAAAAAGGTAAAGGTCCAAGGTCAATACCAGGTTACAGAGGTGAACATCATACATGTCAACCAAAGCCAGGAAACCATACGCAGCCCACTTATACACAAAACACTTTCACTGCGCTCACTCCTGAGCTTTCTCTGAGCAGGCCCCTCATAGTGCAAATCGGGCTGCAGGCTCCTTGCGTGCCAATCCTCTGCTGAGACCTGCGTCAAATTGTCTCTGAACAAAAACAACCAAATTACATTAACATGTACCGCTTAGTCTTCATTTGTTAAAAGCTTTTCATCTGCCCACACGTTCTTACACATATTTGCAGTATGCAAATGTTTAAAAAAAAGAAAAAAAAGAAAGAGGCCAACAAATCCAACTCCTGAAACACACACGCACATACTAAATAATAATAATAATAATTATAATGCTGAGCTCACTGTCTAGCATGCAAACACACACAACAGGAGAGGGTGAAATGTGGCAGGTGTGTTCCCACTGTGCCTCCGGGTTGGGTATTATTTCATCTGATACACATATCTACACACATACACACACACACACACACAGAGAAAGAAAGAGAGAGAGCACAGCCAGAGGTGCCAACAAGTTTGGCTCCTGGTTATTGATCATGTACGTATTTGTTTGCAGTGTGTTTTTCGGGGCCTGTGTGGGGGCGGCTCATGTGAGAGACGTAAATACTGCACAAAAAAAGAAGAAAAATTAACCCTTTACTCATTCCACTACACAGCGTGTTTCATGGAAATCACCCGCTGCACTGAGGTGCAGTTTAAGGACAGATGAAGTAGACTGTAAACCCCCGAAAACATCGTGATTGCAGAAGATTTTAGCTATGACCTCAATGCGATAGTTGTTTTCTTTCAAATCATTGCAAGCAGATAAGGTGCGTCTGTACGTTTAAATTCAGGTCTCACTGATTCACGCCCCGCGTATTATTTCATGCACATTTCACCACAGTGGAGCCCCCTTTGCAGCCACATTGTAGGGGTGCAGTGATCCGTTTATGGCCTTCTCACAACGTGATTTAAACAAGAGAGGATAAGACAGCCGTGCAAAGATATCTGATAGAAATCACGAGTGTTAAAGTTAGAAAAGTTTCATTCGCGATAAAGCAAAGAAGGGGTGCGATATGCTGAACTGCTGAAGTGACCACCAATTTGGGCCTTTGTGAAGCGCTTCAGAGCTCTGAGGAGTGAGAGTGAGCACATACAGTAGTGTACAGTATGCTTATTATGCTTCTGGTGTGTTTACGCAAACTGAGAACAGAGCAATATAAAGGGTATGCTGACCTTTCAACTGCCTTTACGGCGTGGCTTGAGGCAAAACAGAAGAATGAATGTGTCCTCTTTTGTCTTTCAGAGTAAATTTCAAAAGACAGCCTCGCATCACCTTGTGTTGGGGGGGGGGTGACTAGAGGAGTTCCTCTTTTCATAAAAGTGAATATAGACTCATTTGGTCTGTATGATGATAAATATAGTACGCGAATTAGTGTGACAGTAGGTCAGAGTGAAAGAGTGAGAAATGCTTTTTTTTTAAATAAGTGAATCGCTCATGTGCTTCCCTCTGCTGCAGGTGGGCAAAAACCTACAAAAAAGCAAAAAGAATACAGATGCAAAGGTTGGAAAAGATCACATGAACCTGACATAAAGTCTGTTTAAAGAAAGAAACAAGGGACGGGGCAGAGAAACGTGGCAAAAACAGCTTACGGTATATAAAAGGGTACTGACTAACAACAGGAGATTAACCCTTTCAGTAGCAGTCAGACACACAAAGTGAGACAAGCGCTGAATCCGAACACCGGGTTTCATTTTTCACTTTCAGCACACACATCCTTCACTCTTTATCTTACAGCCGTGAGGCCAAGCAGGAGCTGACTTTACGTTTTTTAGCTCAGCTTTTGCCTTTTCTGTTTTTTTTTTTCTGAAAAGGCAAATGAAGGTGTATCCCATTTAAAGGAGCAATCACGCGCGAGTCCAGTCGCACACTTCGGCTGATGGACGCTTTTGCCAGCTTTGCATTTGGTAGATGGTTATCAGCTAGATGAGGTAATGGAGGGGATGTTTTTACACAAGGAGGGGTAGAATTTAAGGGGCAAAGAGGGTCTCTGTTTGCAGTGTCAATATTTACAGTGACACACACACAGGAGGAGCACTGACTGTGGCAAACTGTCTGTGTGTGTGTGTGTGTGTGTGTGTGTGTGTGTGTGTGTGTGTGTGTGTGAGAGAGAGAGAAAGAGAGGGAAACACTCAGAGGGAAATACCAGCATGAATGGGTGCCTGATGTCATGCTCTAATGAGCAGATCATGTCAGAAACACAGCCTCTATCAGCATGTTGCCTGTCACCCAGGCCACTCTGGAGTGTGGCGTTGGATAAAGATAAAGTTTAGAGAAGTGAGCCAGGACGGCGTAGTGTGACTGGCACAGGCTGACCAGTGGACTCCCTGTGTGTGTGCTTGTTTTGCTTTGCAAATTTGAGATATGCAAATGAGAACACAGGCCGCCTGTAGTACCTCTCTGCTGCTCATTACTCTTGGTACATTTCCGTCCTTTTCCATGTTGTTCCAGCCCGTATTTACAGCACTCTCTTTACTCTTCCCTTTTGAATACTAAACCCCCCCACATTCATTTTCTTAAGGCTTGTTCGCCCTCCTCACACTTTGCATAGCTCTCGTTCTCCTGCCCCCCTCTCCCTCATTTCTCTATTGTGCGAAATTCACAAGAAAATAAGATGGATTATGTGGTAAACAGACCACAATATCGCAATTTGGCCATTTAAAAAGTCTAGACTCTTTCATCTTCTGTTTTTGCCCTGCAACTGCAATAAACATGACTCCATGCTGCTTGATTCTGCCCCATCTTTCTTATTCTATTTATTAATGTTTTACATAAGAGCCCATAACCCCAAGCCATACCTACATCCCATAAATCATCATGTTGGTTGTCTGGTTAACAACTGTAGTCATACTGTAAACAAGCAGCAAAGGTGCCCTCATGTCATTGAAGACTAATGGCATCACATCACAGCCATTTGAAATTGATTTGTCACCATCTAGAGGTCAATTGTACTTATTACAGCTGCTACAACTCTATTTAGTCCTCCCTTTTTCTTTCTTTTTAGAGCACAAATACACATACAGAAAAACTGATACCTCGTATGGTTATTGAAAATCTTTTATTATATTGTTCACAGTGCTCAGAGGGTGGTTGTCAGAACACAAATGTACAGTCGAGCAGTCAGAGGACTCATCAGACACCCCACCCTTCCATATAGAGACTCTTTTCTTGTTTAGACTGCATGATAGACATAGTGCAAACAGCTCTTTAATTTCCAGTTCCCTCTATTAGTGATACAGGATGTCAAGAGCTTTATGTGAAAGGTTTCATTCAAAAAATATTCTGTTAAAATCAGCTGCTGTGTTAATAATTATGCACTGTAGTAATAATAGTCAGTAAGGTAGCTCACACAGAAATATGAACAATTAAAACTGAGAAGACTCCTTTTGTGGATGAAGAGCATGCCATAGAAAAAGATCCAGATTTGACAGTCAGAAACTCACCAGGAAGTTTAAGTTGAAGTATGAGGAGTACTAGAAGAACTGAAAATGGAGGTTATATATTGAAGTCTTTAAGCACTGCATTCACTTTCTTTAGAAATCATTAGGCTACTGCACTATACACAATGAAGGACATTTGATTATTGGAGAGATTTTAAATCTGTGGCGGCACTAAATTTCTTTGTTATTTGCAAACAATCAAACGGTTATTGCTGATTGCCGAATACCCTCAGAGGACGTAAATCAGAGGATTCACTGGACACGTCACAGAAAACGTCCTGTAACGTGTTGTTCTACGAGTATATGCTATATATAAGGTATAAAAAACAGCTGGGTGCAACTGTTATTTTTGAGAATCACAATATAAATTCACAGACTTCCTTTTCGTGAGATATATTTATGGTAATGTCGATACTATAATTACTCTGGCATATAGACATACAGTACATATAATAGTGAGTAAAGTCAGTATGGCTCAGTTACCCTGTATCAGTGCTAATTCTGAGAGGTATTCAAATACAAGGCAGTCTGAGGCCTTCTGTCTGGACTGGGTCTACAGTATGGCAGTAACGTGTGACTTCAAAAGAATTCAATACTGTTCAGGTAGCATATTTATATGGTTTTTTTTCACTCTGTATTCATGGCAAAAAAAAAACAAAAAACAGGTTTGCTCTCGGCAAAGGGAGCTGAACTCACAAATGAAAACGAGGCTGAATTAGTCGGTAAACTTTCGCTGCTGTCACTACATGCAATCAAACAGGCCAGTGAGCACCAATGCAGTAATGAAACCTTTTCACAGGTGATAACAGTGACAAAGAGCGCACGCCAAACAACAGTGCGAGTCTGAGCAAAGCCAACAGAGTGCTACAGTGAAGACACGTTAATAATTTACCCATTAATAACCAGAGCTACAGATATGAATATGGCCATTTTCATACAACTCGGCCAGTGACTTTTAAATTTATTGCACATTCAAACACAGCTAGCGCAGCTTTAGAAAAAAAAAAAAGACATAGAAATGTCATTAATCTTACACTTTCTGTGAACATGTCATTACTGGAGCTTTAATTATGTTGTAGAACACATTGTGTACAGAATATAATGTGTGTCGGCTGGGTCGATGGAATCGTAAAGCTCCTTTGTAGCTCAGGAAAACCTGGGCATCTGTAAACACTGCATACATGTGACAACCCTAACTGTATATAACCAGAGCAGAGTGCTAAAAAATAGACTGTTTAACAGCAGTGCGTTTGGTACTTGGACCAACCAGTATTTACACACATTTTAACTTTTATGGATGATTTTCACTATTGACATAATACATAATATAAACACCATTTAAACCGTATAGATTTTTAATAACTGTGGCATATACTTCTCTGTAACACTGCAGAATAAAGTAGAATTAAGAGGTATTTGCAGTTACTAAATTGGCCCAAGTCTCTTCATGGCATACACTAAGACAGGATACTGTACCAAGTACAAAAGTCTGAGAGAGGTAACAAAGCAGTTAGATGATGTGTCATAACAGTATATGGGCACCTTGGCCTTGTTTATACGTTGTACGACCTAATCTGACCCCAATAGCGGGTGAAAGATCAATCAGGAAACAAGCTGCTACAGCACTGTGTGTGTGTTTCAGTATATGATGGTATGGCTGAAGAAAAACAGGCATACACTGTAAGAAAGCTTGTCCAAAAACAAAAACAAAAGTCCTTACACAATATGCTTCACAGACAGACCAAGTTGCTGTTAAGGCTTTGTTGTATATGAGCTTATAAAGTGAGGTTAGAAATAAATGCACCTAGAAAGTTGTTACAAAGACTGCCCGTACCCTGTAAGTAGATGAACACACTGCTGAGATTTTGGCATGTGAAGTGCTGAGGTTGTATATCACAGTATTTACACAGCGTAACATTACACGAAGACAAACTGGTTGTTTTTTGTTAAAAAATGGCTCTCGTTTGCATTCGGCGAGTCAGCTCGAGTCCCAAAAAAACATCCACCTGACGGTCGGTGTTCAGCATCTAGCAGCTGATGCCACTTTTGTGTGTGTGTGTGTGTGTGCGTATAAGTCATAAAGTGTATTTATCATCTGGGTCACTCTTACAGGTTAAAACAGAGTACATGTTACAGTTTACAGTACCTTGACATACCAACTTAGTGCTTTTAGTTAAAAACGCACTTCAGTGAAAAGTAGACAAGTGAGACACTTGATTGAAAAAGCATCCAACAGGAGTGCAAGCAGTACAAAAAGAGGAAAAAGTGTAAAGAGCTTAATATATACCGTCTAAATGTTTAAAAAGCATAGTATATTTGATATATTTATATATTCCACCTATTTTTTCATCTATTTTACATCATGATTCCAGCACAGTCCAGCTGATTTGTATATAATTTGGGCTTTTTAAAAATTCTTCCAGTAGCATTGCACAATCACAAACTAACATTTGTCTTCACTCATCCTCTTCTGCCAGCCTTTTCATTCTGTTCCCACTTTCCTCAGTTAATTTGAAGCACATATTATCAACAGGTTATTAAGCAAGGCATGACTTTGTCAAAATTTGCATTATTTTACTAAGATCATCCATCCTGACTGCGTAACTGTGAAAATCTCCCTCTATTTTCATCATTCCTGTAGCGCTACAATCCTCTGCTCCAGCAGAGGGACCCATTTCTCACGTATCCAAGCCAAACTCTCATCCAGTGCTCCCACTTTCAGAGCCGTGGACAAAAGGCTGTGGGAGCAAACACCCTGGAGGACACAACAAGGGAGTTGAAAAAACTCCTTTCCTCCATTTATAAAGGAAGATGAAACAACCCGTGAAACATGATGGAGATTAAGGGATGTCTGCTCCCTCTCCAACTTCTCCTTCAGGCTCCTCAGCTTGGGAGCGGCTTTGCACGTCTGAAGGTGTGTGAGCGCATCGTAAGCTGCTCCAGTTAGCTTTGTTCTTGTGCAGGTGATCCAGCATTGTTTGGCTGAGCAGGCTGGGCTCAGTGAAGCGGTGCCACTCCTCAAACAAGGGCTCCACAATGTAGGAAATAAAACCTTAAAACACACAGACATCTTCTGTTAGGTACACACGGTACGGCATTAGCAAACACGGCGAAAAGAAAGCGCACTCCCTTTTGATTCTAAGGTTTTCCGTATCAGTACACAATTAAAAAAAAATCTAGCCCTTACCAAATCTTAAATGTAGGCAAATACAACCTGAGACGAAAAAAACATGACATATTACACATGCAGGGTGATTCAGTATCTTATAGAACCATCTTCAGCAATAATAACTCCAGTAATTTTTTTCTGTGTGACTTTATCAGTTTGTCACATCACCGTGGAGGAATTTTGGCTCGCTCTTCTTTATGATGGTGCTTCTGGCTATTGAGGTTTGTGGCCATTCGTTTATTAAGGTCCTGCCACAGGTCTGGACTTTTACTGACTAACACCTTGATTCTTTTCTTTTTCAGCCATTCGGTTGTAGATTTGCTGCTGAGCTTGGGATCACTGAACTGTTGCACAACCCAGTTTTAGTCCAGCTTTAGCTGACTCTAGAATTGCTATACAGAGGAGCTCATCGTCGTCTCAGTGACTCCAAGGTGCCCGAGCCCTGTGACTGGAAAAACAAGCCCAAATCATCACCCTTCCACCACCGTGTTGACATGAGTGTGCTGTGTTTCATTTTCTCCTGGCAACCCTTCCAAACAAGCCAAACTTGTTTAGTCTTTTTCTGACTGAACTGTCATGAACTTTAACATCTCACATGCTAAATGAGGCTTTTCTAGCAGTTTTCTGAGTGCTGAAAACTTACCAGATTGTTGGGGAGCAACAGTTGCTTCTCTAAGATCATTGCTGATGTCTTTAATTCTTTGTATTGTGTTAACACACACCTGAATGCTCCAGCAAACTGCCAAAACCTCTGTTTTTACAGAGGTGTCCACACATATTGATGATCAATTAATCAAGTGCTTTTAATTAGCAGCGCCTGGCTGCTACTCACCCTCTTAATTTCTATGGAAGCAGTAAAGATATACTTAGCCCTTTACAAACCGCTTCTTCCTTTTTGGCTTAGTTTTTTTTAAACAATTAATGACACAGTGAAATATCTGATGTTTTGTAGTTGATCAGATAAACTGTATTAACTCCTGATATATAAAACCTTAGAATTAAAGGGGGTGTGCTTTCTTTTTATTGTACATAGCGAGCCCCTATGAAGTGCAGTTGTGTGTCTATGAGTGCACTCTAGTACTCACCTATCTGAATGGCTGGGACAGAGTCAGACTGTTGGTTACAGAGAGGACTGATCTCTAGGTCAAACTTCTTCTCCAGGTCACCTGCAGGTTAAATGCCAGAACTCAGAAAACAGATATAAGATATAATGAAGGGAGATACAGATGTTAATCCCTGTATTGACTGCTTGAAATTGTTAAAAAACAAAACATTGTGTATAGATTTCAGACACAGTGATGTCTTTGTTCGCAAAAATGTTGCAAACAAAGACATCCCTGCATAACTAGTAGGCTGTGGTGGCTAAATTGAGTACATTTATGATAAAACAACATATATTTAATTTATCCCAAATTTAGAGATGTCTTTTTTCTTTTTCTTTTTTACATCAATATTGAGTTTTGCTAGAATTTTTTAATTGCTTTGCAAGACAGAAAGAGTGTGCTGTTATTAAAGAATGAAATGGTATCATGAGGAAATCCAAATTTGGTTTTACCACTGAATATTAGTAAAGGTATGAAATCGCTCAAAATGTCACTGATAATTTGAGAAAGCCTTGACATAAATTGAGATAAGACATCCTCTCACCCTGTCTGTAGAATTCCTCACACACCCTCTCGCTCCACTGCCTGCTCAGCTCCCAAACCCGACATGGATTACAGACATCTGCACACTTGAGCGCAATCTGCAGGTTTGCAGATTGAAAGAAATCCACATATACGGTAAATGCAGACTAGCTTTTCATTCAAATTCAGCTCATATAATGAAGCTGAAGTCACAGGAAGAACTGCTGTGAGAAATGGAGATGGTGCACTATACCTGGAGTGTAAAGTGTCTGTGTGAAGCCAACTGAAGATCCAGGTCCTGGTTGTCCAGATGTTCTCTGAAGGTCATTAGGAACTCATTTTGTCTGTTTATGTCTGTAGCCAGGATGAGAGAACCCAGCCGCTGTTCAATGTCCCGCCTGCAGAAAAGAGGGAAGCGTCACCGAGACGAAACGGCAAAACATTCACTTTCAACTCCACCTGTAACCGAGCAACAACTGTTTTTACAGTAACTTGCTACATCGAGAGCTCCTTGGTTGGCGCTCACATACCGAGATTGACTTCTGACCTTCTTGTGAAGGCTCAAAGACTCATATTGCAAAGAAACAAGAGTAGCAAAAATCCTTTAATCGTATAAAGTAGTACTAGAATACTTCCCTCCAAAAGACTTACATAGTGAACCTGAGGCTGCCAGTCCAAACACAGATGGATTTTTTACATTTTCGAGCCATTATATTGTGCAAGTTAAATTTAAAATCTGCCTATTGTCCATTTAAACAAATGAAATTTTACAGTAGTTAACAATATCCAAATCAGCCTGCTATGCTGTATTCGTGTTTGTGTGTTCTTACGACATGTCAGCAGGCAGGTGGGACAGAAGTCCTGACTCTCGCAGCATGCCCACAGTAGATCTCCAGTGGTGACTCTCCAGCACAGATGTGTTCTAGACAGGACAAATAAAAACTGTGTTTCAAACAGGCCGAGACGCAAGGCCCTTCATCCACACGCTGACATCCATCTGCAAACTGGTGTGTACCTGGTAGAGGGATGCTAGGTGGTGTCTGGTCTTGATGAGGAAGGGCTGGTTGACTCCAGGATGGTCCACGTCATGGGCAGCTGCTGCCATCAGACCCAGGAATATGTCCAGAGGACTCAGATGCTCTGCCAGCTACAACACAACAATGTTTGTTCCTTACACAGGAGGAAGACTTGGACTCATTTTAAAGAAATTTTAAAGAAAGCTTCATTGCTTGACGTAAAAAGGTTGTGAAAAGACACGTGTACTTTGGAGAATAACACTAAGTCTGACAAGTGTCCAGTTTTCTGGACTGGGTCAAAATCGTCCCTTCGGTACTAAAAATGGTATCAAGTATTTTCATAGGTATTGGTACTGAGTTTAAAATTCTAATATTGTGACAACCCTAGTCAGATGTTGACACCAAGTTTCAGAAAGCCAGTTTTATAAATTCACTCAAATAGAATCGTTCAAAAGAGAAGGCAACAAAGGAAATGCACTTGTTGGCAGCAGTGTGTGGGCACACTGTAATATATGAGTTCCATTCAATATGTTTTTTTGTTTTTTTTTATTTTATCTGGCCTGATGACTGTAGCACTTTTAAAGACAGCTTCTCAGACTGTAAATAAAATGTGTGTGTGTGTGTGTGTCTACAATGTGACTGTTTTGGTCTGAGATTCTTGTGCTTTACTCATTTAGTAGATCTGAATGTGGTACAAAGCACCTCTAACTTTCATAGGACCAGCCTACAAATATTACCTGCTGGAGAAAACACATTGTGGATCATGCCATTTAAAGTACTTGCAGTTAAAGTGGTTATTTGATACAAAGCCTAGATGTGTGCCATAGCATGTAATCATAGGATACTGACTGAAGGACCTCCAGGTCTGTTCTTATACAGGGGTGTTTGTTGTCTATGACACACCGGTGCGTGTGCTGACTGAATTTCATTCAGGGCTTTTAACGAAATAGAAGCATCACAAAGCACTTCACAGAGCAAAAGACGACACAAAAGCAATTACTGAAAAAAGGGAAAGGTGCAGAGAAGCTTAATCTGGTCAGAGGGCTTTAGAGAGTTCTCAAGCTATGGATTGATGTGTCGTTGAGTCTAAGTGAGCGGGAATTATCCCTGAGGGAACAAAGCTAATAGAATATGTCAAGGAGAAGCTTAGCCTGGTGAGGTCTTACAGTGTGAGTATGACAGACAGAGAGAGGCAGAGCGCGTGTGTGTGAATACAGTATTATTCATTACCTTGGGCTCCTTTAGGTAGCAGTACATGGCTTGAGTAACATCAGCAGCATGAACAGCATTGTGATAGGGATTTTGGGAGTGGTAGTCCTCCTGCACCATGCCTAGCAAAGAAAAACACAAGGTCAAACCCTGTGAAACACGAGTTTCACACCACTGACCTGCACTACTGTTTTGACTGTTTCAATCTCAATTTGATTGTAAGGGTGTTTTCACACCAACAGTTTGTTTACCTTGGTCCAAGGGTGTCAAAAATGCAGGCCACATCCGTCCCGCGATACAATTATATCTGCTAGAGTTTCATATGTCAATTATTAATGGTCTGTTGGTATGTGGGAGCTGAATCTTCAGCCCAGTTGAGAATCCATGCAGCCAGCAGTAGGGCTTTATTTTGATGGGCACCCCATGCAGCCAATCACACGTTATGCTGCATCCCAGAAAGCAAAGTATACCTGGCTACGGTAAGGTATTTGGCTCAAACTTGCAGCATACACCAGGTACTTGGCTCGGATCATAGTCACACCATGATGTGATAACCAAATTCACACCTGCACAAGCAAACCGCACCAGGATAGAAAAAGAACCAGAGTTTGATTTAAAAGGAGTAAACACAGTGCGTGCTGTGTTTACTTCTTAGCAAGTCCAATAAATGGCTAATTAGTTTTTTAAAATTCTAATGACTTGAAATGTCTTTACTGCGATCAGTTTACGCACACGAAGTCCAGACAACGTCAGGAGAATCGGGTCAGCCGGCACTGGAGATGATCAGCTTAAGACATAATCTCACTACAGGAAATGATAAATACTTGTTTGTTGTGATTTTACCACACTACTTCCTGCATTATTTTTACATTACATCAGCAGAATCAGACATCACACTGACTTGCACAGTACTAGAAAGCTGGCAGGTTAGAGTCTGTTTTTCTCGGTAAAAGTCTACAAGTTTTCAGGGCTGCAGAGCATTCATGAAATTGTCTCCACAGTAAACAACGGTGCATTAAGAATGTTGCAACATCAAACTTCTCAATTACTCTCCTGGATCTTATAATTAGATAAACAAATAAATAAATAAGAGTGAAAAAAAAACCCATTTTGGCGGGGCATTAAATCTAATTTCCATTGTGCAGAAATTCATTTATACTTGAACCCATAGATTGTGTTTCTTTCCTGTGCTGTGAAATTACAAAACAATGTTGACTGTGTGCTCTGTTGCCATAACAACACGCAGCTCATTGTTACTCTGCAGTATCTATGAGGTACCATTTAGCTTGCTATGGTTACTGGGTTAATATTCACTAACT
This sequence comes from Etia nguti, assembly GCA_015106755.1. Taxonomy (NCBI): domain Eukaryota; kingdom Metazoa; phylum Chordata; class Actinopteri; order Cichliformes; family Cichlidae; genus Etia; species Etia nguti. The sequence goes on along the minus strand of VUQG01006504.1, from coordinate 18,505 downwards.
ACAGGAATGTGAGGACTATCACTTTGCCCAGATTTGTTGTTAGTGCTCAGAGTCTCTTTTGTAATGATTTACGGGTTGAGTAAAAGGCAATTGTGGGTTTTCCTTCTCAGCTTTCAGTCCCGCCAAAATGACAGTGCAGGCGCACTTCATAGTAAGTAATGTTTCTATGGAGGCAGGAGAAATGATTATGTGTAAGGACAGCAGTGTTTTAAAGCTGAGAAAGTGTCGAATTCCTTAAGTTGGAAGCTTAAGAAAACAATGAACACTTTATTGCAGCTTACCAAGAAACCTATTAAGTTTGACCATGTCCAGCTGAAAGTGGTGAATGAGATCGTAGACATTGAAGAGATGGCACATCAGCATCACCAGGCTGTTACCTAAAGCACACAACATTGATATTCAAAAGAATTCATATAGCTCAGATCAGTAAGTCCACCAAGTTAAAAAAAAAAAAATCACCTTTTACATTTCATGTGGAATAACTGTATACAGAGTTTGTGCTGGAAACATGCATAGGAGTGATGGTGGATTATGGATACTGTAGGTGGGGGTCAAACAAGTTTATGAAAATAACTAATCTAATAATAAATCATCTCACCGTTTGTAAGACGATCGAAGAGGAAAATGTCAAAGTTCCATGTGCCTACTTTTGATAGCATGTGCTAGAAAGAAAGAAAGAAAGTTGTCAGACTTTATCTGTTGGGAATATGTGTATGGCTTTGACTGCATATGAATGTGTGTGTTTGTGTGTGTGTGTGGATAGGTATTAACATCTTCGTGGGGACCAAAAATTGGAAGTTTACTATATTTGTAGGGACCAAAATCCCGGTCCCCACAAGTTTGAAGGCATTTTTGAGACTCAAAATGTTGTTTTAGTGTCAGTGTTACAATTAGGTTGTGGTTAGGTTTAGGGGAAGGGTCAGGGTTAGGCATTCATTTTTGATGGTTAGGGTTAGGGTAAGCGGCTAGGGAAAGCATTATGTCAATGACATGTCCCCACAAGGATATAAATACACACGTGTGTGTGTGTGTGTGTGTGTGTGTGTGTGTTCTCACAGCAGCTTGTCCCAGGTAGTCATCATCAAGTAAGTGTAAGGACCTGGGGGTGTGAGGAACTAACCCCCTCAGCAACCTAGAGGCGTGGCAGTATCTCTGGAAGCTCAGGAGACGCTTCACCTTTCTCCTGGTGACGGTCTCTACCTCCCCCTGTTGGGCACTGGCTTAAATTACAAAAAGAAAGAAAATGCGTGTTTTGTGAGTAGCTGAAAAACTTTTTCTACACAAATGGGTGACCTAGAGGATTTAAATGGTATGTGGTTCTGTCGCAGAAACAAAGAAGAGAAATATATTAGGTAAAAAACGGTTCATACAAAGGGTGGGAATTTCAAAAATAATTTATTCAGCAGGAAGTATTTGCATACTCTTTGAAAATCCCCTCTTCCACTCCTGCTCAAATGACTTTGCATAGTTGTGGTAGACTTGTGATATGAGTTTGCACTGGGCCTCCTTCATGAAAGCGGTGGTTGTCTCTGGCTTTGCATGTTTCTCCTGTTTATACAGTAGCGTCTAATCTCACTGTGGCACAAATGTTTTACTGCTTTGTTTTTTTCTTCTTGTTATTGTTTCATCATGCTCAGTAAACTGCTTACAGGCACATTACTGCCACCATCTGGCACTAGTAGCCTATCACATCCAACCAGATACCAGTAAAACAAGAGAAATATATATATGTTAAAATGAGAAGCACTCATAAACTCTGTTTGTTTGTTGGTTTGTTTTTACCATGTGTTGTTAGTCATTAAATGTATTTATAGCTGAAATAAACAGCTTAGTAAAAAGCAAAAAAAGGGAGGGGGGGCATGTCAGACCATTTAAAAATTTGGATAGCTGTGCCATTTTTAGACAGTCTCGTCTAGAAGGCCTTTGTGGTTTACAAGGACAGTATTTTGGAATTGTTATGTAACAAGAAAAAAAAAAACTAAGAAATTTCAGCACTTTCTTAGGTTGACATGACTAACACTGCTTCACACTGATGTACAGTTAGGTAATTTTTTTGAACAAAGGCATTGTTTGGCCTCTGTGAACAACATCAGTGGAATTTAAATCAAAGAAAGAAAAATAGATGTGATTAAAGTGCAGACTTTCAGCTTTAATATAAGGGGGTTAAAAAATTGTGCATTAATTGTTTATGAGTTACAGCCATTCTTTAACACAGTCTTCCTTTTTCAGAGGGTCAAAAATAATTAAATTCAGTTCAATTCTATTTTATTTATACAGCACCAAATCACAACAACAACCGCTTCAAGGCGCTTTATATTGTAAGGTAGACCCTAGAATAATACATAACAATTGACTGACAAGCAGTTTCTTGGACAGGTGAGGCCTGTTCCCAAATGAAACCGGCAATATCTCAAGTTGATTCAAAGAGATGTAATGGCAAGTGAGAGAGGCCAACATTAAAACAAACTTATCACGGAAGGAGCAAAAACTTTAGGAGTGGCTAAATCTGCAATCTGGTACATTCTTAAAACGAAGGAATACCAGTTAAGTAACACTCAAAGGCCTGAAAGACCACAGAAGACAGTTAAAGTGGATGATGATACAATTATTTACATGGTTCAGAAAAACAACTTCACAACATCTAACCAAGTCATGAACACCCCTGAGGAGGAGGTGTATTATTGTTTACAACAAGGTGCAAACCACAGGTAAACACTCAAGAACAACAAGGCCAGATTAGACTTTGCCAGAAAACATCTAAAAGAGTCTTCACAATTCTTGAAAAGAAAAAAGAATCTGACAGGTGAAACCAAGATGAGCTTGTACCAGTATGATGGGAAAAGAAAAGTATGGAGAAGGAGATGAACAGCTGATGATCCGGAGCATACCACATCATCTGTCAAACATGGTGGAGGTAATGTTATGGGATAGGCATGTATGGCTGGATGGTGTTTATTGATGATTTGACTGCATGATAGAAGCAGCAGGATGAATTGTGAAGAGTACAAGGTTACACTTTCTTCTCAGATTAAGCCAAATGTTGCATAACTGATCAGACAGAGCTTCACAGTGCAAACAGATAATGACCCAAAGCAAACTCCAAAAACAACCCAAGAGTTTCTCAAGGCAACAAAATGAGATACTCTTCAGTGGCCAAGTCAGCCACCTGATCTCAACACAACAGAGCAGCTTTTCAGTTACTAAATACAAACCTGAAGGCAGAAAAACCCGCAAACAAGCATCAACTGAAGGTGGCTGCAGTAAACGCCTGGAAGAGCATCTGAAGTGATGAAACAGAGTATCTGATGATGCTCATGGGTTCTACACTTCAGGCAGTCATGGGATGAAAGGATTTTCACCCAAGTATTAAAAACAATCTTTATATTGTGTGTGATCTGCAAACAATGTTTTAATTAATTAACATTTATTAAACCCTTTGAATGAAAACTGAAAGTCTGCCTTCAATTTAATCTAGACTGTCTGACTTAAATTTCACTGTGAATATTGGGCTGAAATACAGAAACAATCAAATACAGTTTATTGTTGTTCCAAGAAAATTTCATTTTCCAGAGAAGTATAAAGGAGAATACTTTTTTTACATGTATTTTTAAAAAAAAATGAGAAGACTTACTTTTTAAGATTCGCAGATCAATCAACGGGTAGGAGCCTCGTCTCTCAGCCAGCAGCACACCAGCATGACCAGTGTTCAGCCTGCCATCAGCTAGATGGAGAGAAGAAAGAAAGAAAGAGGGGGGTGTAAACGAGAAACATGAATAAAGAAACAGAAAGATTTGGGATTATGTTTTTGTGGTGGCTTTTAGTGGCACACATACCCCATGAATAATAAGTCAACATTTCAATAGGAAGTGCGGAGACGGAATGAGAGCAAACAAGGGGCTGATGGCAATGGCAATTTTATTTATATAACACATTTAATTGTAAGTACACTCAATGTGCTTAGCAGAGATGATACAAACATAAAAACCTGTGTGGGTTTACAATGCCTCAAAGCAGTGAAAACAGCAAAATAAAACTTTACAAAAAACAAAAACAGAGCAGCCAGAAGGGTTTTGGGAACAGTGTTGTACTTAAAGTAGATAGTCAAGATAATCAGCCTCATGGATTCTGATTCAGATGTTCTTAGATTAGCCCCCGTGAAACAAGAGGATCCTTGATCACACAGAAAAACCAGGACATTGTGCATCTCATCCGGGTTTGCCAGAGGAAAATGGATTTCATGCCACCTTGCAGCTGTAATAGATCACACTAACACTTTGCCTTTATCAGATTATTATTGCCTTAACTTTGTGTGTGTGTGTAGTTGAAACTGGTGGTTTCAACTGGTTTTAATCTGAATCAAATTTCAGGTTTGTCTTACAACCAAAGAACTTTTTTCTTTTCTGGTAAAAAATTGATTGACAAATTTATTTTCTTTGAAGAGTCTGAGTCATTGACTCGATTTCCACAGTTTACACAGCTGACAAATGTTTTCTGGGGAACATATTGACAAATACCAATAGATTTCAAACAGCATATTCTCTCCTGAAAGGACATCAAGTGTTTCAGCATACTGTGTGAGCACTCATCCAGTCTTGAATAGCCTGAGAGGTCCCCTTCTGGGTTTTCCTTGTGGTGTGAGCATCTATCTGATGGAAAAGGAGCACAAAAGCTAAACAGAGACTCCTAATACGTCCTCTGTTTAGCACTTTGCAATTCACACACTCTGAGGCCAGAGAGGAGACACAAAAGAACTAGGTCCTAAGTCACAGCCAACATGCACACACATAAAATTTGCACTTGAATAAGCTATGGGTATACTGAATAATTTACACATCAGTTGTGGGGAACTGGAGCGTATTATATCCCTGAGGTTGCCAAATCACATCACCTCTTTGAGTCTTGCTTAGGAGATGCTAAAAGCAACTGAACTACCTGTTAATGGGGTTTGAGTCACTGTGGTAACGCCCTCAAGTTGCCAGATCTTGCTATGCAAGTTTAAGCTGCCAAAGCGTTGGAGTTTGCAGGTAGATGCTGTGTTTGCTTGTGTGTGTGTGTGTGTGTGCTTTGCAGGAAAAAAATATATGGCAAAAATGTTATAAATCCTGATTTATACATGTAAAAAAAACAAAAACAAAGTGCTGCGGGGAAGTGACTCAGCCTGCTAAAACAAGGCAGAGGAGTCCCACTGGCCTAGTTTTTGCAATAAAAAGAAGAATAAGGGGAAGGCCTCTTTGCTCTTAATCCTGTGTTCTGATGCGCGAGGAGAGGAGGAAATACATCTTCTGGAAAAGCACCGCAGTCACAGATCATCCTCCTTCTAACTCAGACAAACACAATCACACCAATTCCACCCCCACCTCTCTCTTCCTCTATTCAAGCTGCAGTATTTTTTATTCACATCATTCCAAGTTTTCATTTTCTCCCCTAATTTTTTGGCATCTTTCTCCACATCCTCCTCCCTCTCCATTATTGCCCTCATCCATCGTTCCCATTCAACAACTACACCCCATCCCTTCTCAATATGAGCCATCGTTTCCATCACCACCCGCTCCTCTTCTCCATCCCTCTTTCTCTCTCTGTTCCTTTAACTCTGTGTGGTAAAATAGGTCATTGTTTCCACTATGCGCAAAACTGGGTCATTTCGGATGAAAACGTGAATCAGTCGGGAGGTGTTTTAAAGAAGCGGCGACGCACATGCGCCTCGTCACGCAGACCGTGCTGTTGTGCACATGCACGCTTGCAAATGAGGTTAAATCCCTGATTCCAAATACAAAAACAAGATCGCACACTTGGCACATATCGCCCACTCACGCGAGCAGACACGGGGGAACTGACAGGAATATATTCACTTGTCTTCCATGAATCTATGGGTGTTTATGGCACAAACTGTACTTTGGGGCTGTTCTCAAATTTTAACAGATTTGTTGCTGTCATATGCAGTGCCAGCATTAAAAAAAAAACAAAAAAAACCCAACAACAACAAAAAAGGAAAAACAAGTTTTAAACACACATTGGGAGATGATGTTTTCCTCTACCATCAGCTGCTGATTTATCTGGATACACAGATAAATACAGTGAATACACAGAGCAGATACAGTAGAAACCCACTGGTGATGCTACCATTTTTCCTATTTTGTGAGTATGTGTACTTCTACTCCATTGTCTTGCTAAGACCGACATCCAAATCCACCGGATGAAAGTTTATTGTGTTTTTTTAACTGTGCTACAGTAAATGTCACAATGACTCACAATCACCACTGACAACTTATCAACAATGTCTCCACACATTTGTATGTGCTGCGATCAAACAGTGCAGATATCCATTCGCCCTCATTAAGAAATCATCACATGTATGAGGTCATCACGGGGAAAGTCACCGACAGAAAACAGTATTCATTTCTCCATTTCCCCCTTGCATGAGTCAGCAAAGGTAATTCCCCCCCCATTGTGAATCATCGATCCATTATTAGAAATCCACGCTGTTCCAATTTTAATCATCAGTTATTATGAAAATATTTTCCAGTTTTCAGACTTCAAACCTGTTAATTTTCCTTAAAAGGTCCATACCCACTAAATACTGATAAGACGCACTGAAGGCATCGTAGAAGAAGCCCAAGATCAAGCCAAAAACACTTCTAAATGTCAAAAATAAATATTCAATACATAAATACTCAGTCAACATAAGTTTTTTGAATCACGTCCTATGTGATACTGATGCTATGCAACTGATGCTATGCAACTGATGCTATGCAACTTTCCAATGCTTTATTACTGTGATTGTTAAATATAAAACACATTGCTCTTAATTGCTGCTGATGCTGAACTTGGTTATAAAGAGACATAGGCTTGGTTGATGATGTCACATCACGGACAGCTGCAGCTCAGCAGATGGTAACACAGCTTTATTTAATGGACGCTCCGGCTTTACAGCCCAAATCCCTCATTTCACTGTCTACTCTGCTTGGCTGTCTGAACTACTCTGAACCGTATTTCGACCTGCGTGGCGTACGACCACACGCGCATGTAAGCATACGGCCTGAGGAGTGCTTGTCAGAGACAATCTGTCAAATCTGTCTTGTTAACAGTGAAAACATGGCACGGACTCAGAAGCTGAATATTTAAATAAAAAATGAAATGCATTTGCAAAACCACAAAAAAACAAGACCTTAAACTAATTTCAGTGCTAATGGGTGAAACTGAGACATATAAAATTTGGCTCTCTCAAAGTTGGACGCATTACCTTCCACATGTGCGCTCCTGTTTTCTATGTCCAGTTTTATCTCTTCTTCCTGCTCCTTTTCTGATTCCACCCAAGGACTTGCTTGATTTCTCTCTGGCCCCTGAGAGCCTCCCTTGCGTGCTCTCCACGCTGCTCTGAGTTGCCGTATAAGAGCTGGTAGCTCCAGGGCTAGCGAGAGGCCACCACATGTAACAGGAGGAGTCCTGAGGGGACCCCAAACTGGCGAATGAGGAGGCTCCTCTGGACAGACCCCAACATCAAGACCGGTATCCCGCATCCTGAGATCTGGGCCCCAGAGTCCCTCTAGGACAGGCATTTTGACACCACGCAGGGATGGAAGGATGGATGACAGGTGCACCAAAAAAGATCAAACTAAAGTAGAGGCTGAAACAGAGGACAGGGTGAGAAAATATGGTGGTGTTGACAAAGAAAGAGGGAGAAGAAGAGAGAGGGCAGAAGAAGAGAGAAGGCAGAAGGAGAAGCTCACTGTCAGGTAGCCATGGGTGAGGAGGAAGGAGTTGTCTAGATGTAGGACAGTTTAACAGAGACTGCAAGGAGACACGGTATCAGTAACAGGAAAGTCAGTTGAACAGAAAGAATGAGAGCATAGAGGTGAGGACTGACAAAAAAGAAACAAAAAGTGAGGTGCCGTGAAAAGCCAAAAGGCAAGAGAAGAGAATCGTTGCGTATCCCTCTGTCCCAGAGCCACTGACAGTCTGCTCCTTCCTTCTGCCGCATTCTCTCTTCCCTCTTCAATCTCACTCGCGCCAACCTTGTTGTGGAGTCTAAAAGCCCCTCCTTCCCCCTCTCTAAGCTCGCTCACACACCGTCTCTCTGCCTACTAGCCCAATGACAAACCAATAGGATTGTGCGAAACACCGTTGAGCTTCGGTTCACAGCTTCTGTCACACGATGAGGATAGTGAGAACAAGGCTGTTTGAGGTGAATGCAGGATATATACACAGAGGCATCAATCCCTCGAATTCATTTTCACAATAACAGTAGTTCAAAACATTAAGTCTATTTTTACAGATTTAGCATTTAAAGGCAGACAAGACTATAAGAACTCACTGCAAGGCTACAGTGAATTATTTTTTTCAATTATTTGCATCATTGTTGGATGTAAACAACAGAAAATACTGCTAATATTAAATAATGTCCATTCAACTTCCAATGCATCAAATTACTTTAAAAAAAAAATGAAAGCAAAGAGAGATATTGAAAATTGCAAAAACATAAATAGAGGTAGTAAACCCAACCAGACAGTGGACACAAGTGGTGAAGTGAGCCATTAAGCTGGAGAAGGAATCCTATTGGGCTTGGTTAGCTTGTGGGTGTCTGAAGGCAGCTCCTAGGTACTGGCAGGCCAAGCGGAGTGTGGCTCTGGTAGTAGTTAAAGCAAAAACTCAGAGGCAGAGGTCATTGGTGAGCATGACTTTTGGTCGGTCTTGAAGAAATTCGGACAAAATGTGAGGTGATGTCAACTTAGGCTATAGTCAGGGTGTGGAAGGAATAATTTTAGGATTTCTTCAATCCCACTGACACAGCTTCTATAAAGGAAGCAAAAATAGGGGGAAGAGGGGGCACTGAGGTCACTGAGGGAGTTAAACAACTGTTTTGTGGCAAG
>VUQG01006496.1:8030-18075 GCA_015106755.1 Etia nguti | reverse complement strand
GTGTTCACCAACTCTTGAGAGGAATATTTGTATTTCTGCTTATTAAAGCTGCCTTCTACAGTCAAAAATGACTTCAGATAACACTGGGGAAAAAAGCATCAAAATTGTAGCTGGACAGTTAAGCAGTAAGCAGAAATTGGCTGTAAAGAGGGAGCCACGGACAGCTTTCACTTTGTTTCCTGCCTTTGTGAGTCTCTGTTCTGCCCTGATTAGTTTCACATTTTGTTCACAGTAAGTCCACTGTGTATTTACACCCTATCACTTCCTATAGCTACGCTTCAGCCTGATTGCCTGTTTGCTTTTCAGTGTTCTTTCCTAAAACTCAGCGTGTTTATGCCAATCACTGTTGTCTCCCTCTGGTTGCTGAATTACTTTCTCTTGGACTTTCTCACCTGCTCTCTTTTGTTCTTCTCATATCAGCTTCATTTTTCACCTCTGTCTGCCTCACATGCCTCCTGTCTTCTGTATTTAGATACTAATCTTTGAATTGAACATAATAGAGCGCATTTAAATGGTTAATTTAAAGAATGACTCACTTCAGAAGCCATCTCAAATACAAAAGGTAGCCATGTGTCTCAGCACATTTCTGGGAAATGAAAGATGGGAAGAGAAACAGGGGACTTTTATGTGTCAAATTAAAAACTTAATATGCAAATCACTTGCACAGGCTGTAAGTCCTTTGCCAACCATTGATTTCTTGTAGTACTTGGGACCAGTACACTAGCTGGTTATAACTGCTCGATTGTTGCTGCGTGGAGGACCAGCAGAGCACTTGAAAGATATTTTGTCAATAAGCTGCCAGGTCTGGGTGACTTTGGGCTGTTTGTTGAACTGATCATCAGAGATAAACTCTAAAATATTAGCTGTAGCCAATTAGCTTGATGATCAGTTACCTGAGAGGGAAAATTAATCTAGTCTGATTTGTATGTGAAGGTGAGGAGCCAGTTTTGATTCATGGCTCTGCAATGTGTTTTAGTCAGATGGTCTTCTACTTCGGTCCTGATAGAAAAAAAAATCTAACAGCTTTCAGATGTATCACCACTCAACCTAATTCATGGTCTCTAGAGGATGAATCCCAAAGATTTAGGCCTTGTTGAATTTTAGTTTAATTACTGGGTTTTTGTGAAATATCTTGACAATAATTTGAAGGATTATCATGAAAGTTGGTAGAGATATTTGATAAGTAAAGCTTTTTTAACCCATGAGGCATGACTGACTTTATTTTATACATTGATTCTTCCACTGATTTGATTTATGAGAGTTAGTGCTAATAATAATAATAATAATGATGGTAATGTGAAAGGAACTTCAGTGAATTGCAGTGAAGATGGAACTCATGGGGTGAAAATGGAGGACATTGGGGAAAGAATAAGCTAATTTAACTTTAAAAATAACACATACAGCATAATGCAGTGAACACATACACACTTAATTTCCTCTGTTGGTGTCAGTGGATTTTTGTAATAATTTACACAAATATCGGGATGTATTATACATGATTGTCTTTCACTATATCAGGTATCTCAGCACTGACATACCATTAGTGTCTTTGGATGGTTTCATGAGTTACTCTTTGTAACTCTTTTTTCAACCTTCAGGATAGACTGTAATAACTTCCCTTATGAGGTGAAAAAAATCTATTTATCCATTACGTTTGCCTTTTTGCCTTTATGTAGGCGGTGCTTGTGTGTGTACCTGTGTAAACATCACAAAATGGAGTGAATGAATACAGCCAAAAACTAGGCCAATTGTTCATGTAAAAAGACAACTGTTCCCCATGAATTTTCTTTTATTTCTCAAGAGTACAAATGTGAGAACATATGCATATGCAAAATACTCTCATATTTCACACACATGATTCTCCCAGTGTGATGACACTCATTAAAGCCTCATGGCCTTGTGTCACCTTTGGAACAAACATCTGCTTCTTATTACTATGCCTGGCTGTTAAAGCAGGCTGTCAGCTATGGAGCAAATCCAGAGGGCTTCCCGGAGGGCTGTCAGGTCTGGGCTACATTCTGGGTTTGAAGCAAGGAGGGTAGTTTCTTTGGAAAGGCAGCTTAATCAGTTTCATTGTGTTTCATATTTGAACTCGTATAGCGTAATTTGCCTGTTACATGGAGATTATGATTAAAAATGATGAAATATAGAAAACTACTTTTCTCTGTCAAATTTTGCTCACACTACGCTTGATTTATTTATTCATTTTTTCATGAAATTCCTGATTGATTCCAAGTTTCTAGCTTTATACTGTTTAGCGGGATAAAAGTGGCTGCAGCTCAGGAGGTAGAGCAGGTTATCTGCTAATCAGAAGGTTGATGATTCAAACCCTGGCTGCTCCAGTCTGCATGATAAATATCCTCGGGCAAGATACGAACCCCAAGTTGTTCTCCGATGCATCCATCGAGGTATAAATGCGTCTTAATGTAAGATAGAAAGCACTTATGTAGGAAAAGCATAGATAAAAAGTGCTGGAGTAAAATGGTAAATATGGGATTTTGTATAAAGTGTTGTGAATGCTCCAGTAGAGTAGAAAAGCTCTATATAAGAACCAGGCCTCTTCCTGTTAAAAAAAGGAGTTTTTCCTTCCCACTGTTGCTAATTGCTTGCTCATAGGTGGTTGTGTCATTATTGGGGTTTCTTTTTTAATATTGTAGGGTCTCTACCTTAAAATATAATAAAGCGCCTCGAGGCAACTGTTGTTGTGATTTGGTGCTATATAAATAACACGGAATTGAAGTAAATTGAATTTTCTGGTTATTCTCGGCAGGTTATGAGGGTGGCAGCTTGGTGAAGGTCCTTCGGGACATTGAGCACAGCACAGAGGTGGTGTTGGACCGCTGGAACATAGACATCATCCCTGATGACAAGGAGGAGAAGGGAGATCCTGTCCCCTACAGCATTGTCAACAACTACTTCTCTATTGGAGTGGTAAGGAAACTGAAAAAAAGATAACATTCCATATGTTTCAAAGAACCACATTATCCTTTCTTCCTGCTTCTGTCATATGTCATGCTACTATGTCAGGCAGTAGCCAACATTTTAAAAAATAAGATGAACTTGATCTGAGTGAGCCAAAAGCTCAAATTTCTGAGTTACATTTTGTTTTCTTTCTTTCATTTGCCTGCGGTAGAGCTGATGCATGTTGGGTTTTGGAGTGACCAGAAATAACCATATTTGCATATTTGGACAAGATAGTGAAGAGCAAATCATCTAACAGTAGATAATTTCGTAAAGCTACAGTCACACAGAGTTCGGAGACCGTGGAATAACCAAAATTATTACAAGTGTGTCCAGTGAACATGTGATCTGTCTTTGCTTCATTAGAACTGAAAGACAAACTCCTGTAAACATGTTTTTCAATGTCGTGAAGTTGAGCATTTCTACATGGAAGTCTTTTTGCTTTTGGAACTGCAGTTTTAGAAAATCCACTTTGGATTCATTTTTCAGCCAGTTGTGTCTTGTTCTTAAAACGACATGAGCAAAAAAAAGGCTGCATAAAGAAACAGTTTAAGATAAATACATTTCAGATTTAAAAATGTTACTTTATTGTATGCACAGAATAAAAGTATAGAGCAGCATCATAGGACCTGTTTATTGTCATAAATCGGCTGTGTACAGGCAGGATGGGACCCAAACGCAAACTCACTTAGGCGAAACGTGAATTCAAAATACAGCTTTATTGCTGAGAATGGAAAAAGCGATACAAAACCAAAACTGGGAAAGTCACACAAACTATACTGGGAGCACTAAATACACAGGGAAGGACACAGGGAAACGCACACAACTATGAGGGAGATCGTGACACGGGACTGAGGGAGATGCTGACATAAATACACAGAAGGAAAAGGAGGGAAGTGAAGACACACGGGGAACACAGCTGACACAAATTAGCATGACGGCACAGGGGAAGCAAAACAAGATATGCGGAACACGCAAACACGAGACCTTCACAATAAAACGGGAAACTGGGGAACATGACACAGGAGTGGAGGAGAGGCAGAGGAGAGGCAGACGAGAGGAAGCGAGGGAACACGAAGGAGCATGAGGGAGGGAGAGAGAGAGAGGAGACGAGTGAGACATGACGGACTGGGGAAACATGGATAAATATGGAATAAATCACAAGGAAGGGAAACAAGGCACGAGAACTCATACAAACACATAAACAAAGACGCACAGAGGGCAACGACTCAAGGGGAAATTACTAAATAATCAAGGAACTAAACAGGGCCCATAGGAAACTCAAAACAGGATAACCTGCCACCATGGAAATAAACGTAAGACTATCAAAGAGAGCTTATACATAGATCATAATACCAAATGACAAAAGGAAAACTCAAAACACCGGGTCAAATGACCCAGGACCATGACAGTTTATATTCTGTAATCTAATTCCTGTGTGGACCATATAAGACAATATTTCATTTGTTTGGAATTTTGAATTCCAGTTCTTTGTATTGTCAAAGTCTTTCAACTTTTCGAGTAGTTACTACAGTAAAAACATGGGGAAAGAGATTATTTGATCTATCAGGACATGAGCAATTAGGAGATTCATCAGTGAATTTCTGCATCCTCTGGGCAAGAAACATGCTGCCAGGTACCAGTTGCTTAGCAACTTTTTTATCTTGTCCTCATGGAGATAATATGTGGGCCTCGGGGACATTTATACAGAGGTGACAACCAAGACCTTCATAAAGTAATCACAGGGCAGCACCACTCACTTAGCCTCAATGTATTAAAATAATTCATGTGTCACCACCACAACTCTGTATTCTCCATAGCTGTCATGATGATATAAAGAAAACCTAAAGCAACAATTTTCAATAATTTTAATCTTACTAGTTACTATTAAAAAATAATAATATGAGGCTAGGGTGTAATCGTTAACTCCATTCCTATCAGCCAATAGTCATGAGATTAGCAGTGCAGTGTATATGACTATAAATAAACCGAAGGGAGATGAGTGTACAGAGGGCATATGTGCACAGGTAGACGTTTGAGGGGGGGATTGACAGGGAGCAGATACACCACAGTGATGTTATACAACTGAAATCCTGCTGATAGCTACATATTTATCAATGTGAATGTGTGAGCGTAATACTGCACAGTGAAAGTGACACACACACATCCATATTTCAGTGGTTAGAATTTGTAAAAATGCAGCTTGACACATTCTACAAGCAACAACTCGTTCTATTCAAAAATGGGACAAGAGGCAGTGACAGGATAGAGCCATTTTCTTTGTGGCCTGAGTGGCACCACAAGTGTCTCACACAGGGGGAGACAATAGTATTTGACAGGCCTGTCTTGGTGTGGTGATGCTTTTTGGCATATTTTGTCTCTCACATTTTTCACAATCAGTAATTTCACAGATAGAGTTTTTACGTTCATTCATGCACTATATTTCAACCTGCATGTTACATTAATTCATGCATGTGATGGCTGTAGTTATATTTTAAACACAAAGCGCTGCATCAAGCTGCAGCTGCTTATTATTTCTTTTGACCTGATCTCCCATTGTTTAATCCATCATGGACAGTAATTACTGCTGACTGTGGCAGGTGCAATGCCGACACTTCTGACTGCCTCGTCATAGGTCAGAGCATTCTCATTCCAGAGGTGTAAAAAAATGCTGATTTTTCAAAACTGCTTGTGTGTCTCAGTTACTTACAAGGTGTCCTTTAGTGGCAATGTGTGTGAGAGAGCACAGCAACATTGTTGCAGTACAGTTTTTCAGTCAGTCTCTTCACCTTTGCGCTTAGTAACAGTATAGACTGCATATAAAATATCCATTATCCAACTAATCAAACGTTACAGTTTCAGTCACCAAAACCGAAAGATAAACTTCTTGGATGATCTGTGTTTCACAACAATGGGCCATATATTTTGTCCGATCATTTAATTACGATGCTGTAAAAGATACTACAACCGCAAACGCAGCCAAGTCAAAGCAGTGAGTTCAGTTCAATAACTCGAACTGAGGTCTAGCAGACAGCTGTTGGCTACTGTGTCAGCACATCTAGTAGTCAGAGTGGCCATGCGCCTAACTTTAAGTCTCATCAATATCCAGGTGGATGAGCTATAAAAGAAAAATAATCATTTGTAGTTGTTATGAAAGAGAGTTTATCTATAAAGAATGGGCTATAAAGATTCTTTTTATTAAGTTGGACATTTTAATATGAGAGTCTATGGGGGTTGACCTGCTTTTAGGGACGCCCTCAAGTGGCTACTCGAGGAGCTGCAGTTTGTGACTTTTAATCATTGGCTTACTTTTTCCATCCTGTAGGCTTCCACAGACACTTGGGTTTTTTTGTTTTATTTTAATTTATAATCTCTTAAAAAAAACAATAAATAAAATACACATTGAGCTACACGTTTGTGACCAATGTTTAAAGCTGTAAAAGGGGACTGATTACACTAAGGGCTGGGAGTGAAATGGTGAGTGAAAAATAACAACTCTTAACCTGTCAAGGGATTTGTTGACAGTAATAAAGCTATAGAATAACTCCATGGTTATCCTCTAAAGGAAAGGTTATCTGTGTGAGTCTCTGACAACGCTCCAGCACAGCACAGCCATTAAAATAAAGCAACAGATCGCTGTGCCTCCAGGAGCCATAGTGACAGATGGCTGAGTATCTGTGTGCACACGACACCTGAGCAAACCAAATCTATGACTCACACCAATGATGCAGCCATTAGTAAGACCTTAAATCTGCTTTAACAACCATACAAGGTTTGCATTTCCTGCCATCTTATTGCAGACCTTTCTACTCAGGGTTGGGTTGCCATGGAGATGGGAGGCTGGCAAGGCCGAATCTGAAAGCTTCCACAGTCATCTGTCCTTTATCTCGCTGACTTAATTGTGGATGACATAGTGTGGAGCATGTGGCTGGCTCGGTCAAGGCACTTGGAGCTGTTGAGCAGAAGGTATAAGATGATTTTGTGATTTTAAATGACATAACACTTTATTTTGTACTGGTAGGAAAATTTTTCAAGTTGCATAGTTCCACAGGAAATAGTTTTATAATTGAGAAAAAATCATTAAACATTCACAAAGCTGTGTGTATCATGAGGATTAAATCAATTCAAACACTGTAGCTTTGACAGCAGCAACTTGCTGTTGCCGCATTGAGCAGTGAGCTCACTGTGGGGGCTGACAGTATTACATTAGGCAGAGAGGATCACAGTAAGAACATCAGCAAGAACAATAGCAGCTCCATATATTTCTGCACTGTTGCATTTTACAGCTCCATCACTTACAGCACCTCTGTTTCTGTGCACATTTTTAAATCTGGACTTAATCAGTGAAGCTAATTAATTGGCTGATATTAAAATAATGTATAATGCCATACATTTGTCCACGTAGCAGAAATAGAACTAAACTTGAAAGCATGATGACAACTTCGCCAAAACAATGCTAAAACTTGGTCAAAGTGAGAAGGGAAAAGCCTCCTTTCATCTCCCCTGAAAAGACATGCAGAGAAAGAAGTTGCTATATAATTGATTGAAAAGACACACTTCCTTTTCAGAATTTCTCAGATTTGCACCCACACCATTCACGTGGTGAGGTGACCTTGCTTACCACTGGACCGTCACAGAATGATACGGTGTCATTCTATGTAAAAGTTCTCGTGGTGACCCATTAGCTGACACCATGGGACTGCATTCTGCCAGTAATTAAAAAGCAAAAAACAAAACAGGCATGATAAGAAAAAGAACAAAGAAAGGAAATAAAAACACAGAAAAGCAGATGAGAAAATAAAACAGGAAGTAAACTGAATGGGACACCAAGAATGAACTCACACAAATTAAACAAAACAAAACAAAACGGGGAGATAAAGATGGAGGGAACCCAAGATGCACAGAAAAGGGAACAAAAAATACAAAGGACGATAAATAAATAAGGTTTAATAACTGAAACTACCGTATAAATAAGTACATTGTGACCACAGGTAAAATATTTAGAGTGGTTGTTGTGCGACTGTTTAATTGTAACAATTTCATGACCAAATCAAAATAAATTAGTCAGTTTAACAGATTTAGATGTGCTAATCAACAGAAAATTCTTCCATATGTAAACATTAATTGGTAGATGGTTAAAATTAGATTGAATTGAAGTTTTTCTAATAGCCTGAAAAGATGACATTTCACCTTTCAATTTTAAGCCAGATTTACGTCTTCATAAAGGTCATAACTGGTCATTAAAAAAAAAATCATGAATAAATACAGAGGATTTAACCATCTTTGTACAGAGCCTGCATTGTACAACTTGCTAAAGTCTCTTCACTTGACCTGCAGCCTGGAAAGAATCTCGTAAAAAGAATTTGAGAGAAGGAAATCACACCATGTCAGCAGCCATTAAAGATGCCACCTCATGTTTCAATGAGGAAGCTGATCCCTCTGCAGTGTGTGCCCCTGTGTGGAAGTTTCTTTAGATAGGTGCATGGGTGTAGATGTGTATATATGTGTGCGCACTTGAATGCACATAGCTGAGTGGTGTGCAGTGCAAGCTGATTCCAATAACAGTGTTACTGGCCAGTTCCTATTGCGTACCGCAGTCCCTGACTGTGGGGGTGTAGAGTATCATGAGCCTCTTCAGATGGAAATATAAGTCGCTGGCTGCTTTTTTATCAGGACAGTGAGGAACTACATTAGGGCAAATAATGTTGTTCACTATAGATACCACTGTTGCTTTCTTGAATCCTTATGCATATCATCTTGCCATCTTGATCCAGAAAAAGCTTTTTCACTACAAAATTGCTCAGTCATATCACCAAATCTTGTTTCCTTAGATAACATTTTTCCAGTTACTGATATTTAAACTACATTTTCTGAGAACTTCTAGAACTTTTTGATAGAATGTTCATGCTTGAGGTTGGAAACAGCTGACTCTTGGACAACCTCCTTAAGCTGAATAGTGAGTACTTTAATAAAACAAAATACCCAGAACAACTACTCAGCTTCTTCAAATTATCATCTTGTCTATTAGACCCCATTCCTACAAGACTGCTCAAAGAAGTCCTACCAATGATTACTGCTTTGATCTTAAATATGATCAGTGTATCTCTGTTAATGGGCTTTGAAGTACCCGCCTTTCAGGTGACAGTAATTAAATCATTGCTTGAGAAGCCATCACTTACCAACCACAACACTAGTAAAGGTAACAAATGATCTTCTTATGGCCTCTGATAGTCGCCTCACTTCTATGCTTGTCCTGTTAGATGTCAGTGCAGCGTACGATACCCTTGACTACAATATTTTAAGATAGAGATTAGAACACGCTGTAGGTCTTAAAGGTGCTGCACTGCAGTGGTATGAATCATATCAATCCAAATTGTAAAGTAAATGGGAAGTCTTCTTCACACACTAAGGTTAATTATGGAGTTCCGCAGGGTTCTATGCGAGGACCTTTTCTCTTTACATAACATGTGTTTCCCTTAGGCAGTACTATTCAGAGGCACAATATACACTATATATGCAGATGATACTCACCTTGACCTAGCCATCTATCCATGACACTATCCAAAATACTGCAGGCAGGAATGTCTCAAAGACATAAAAGCCAGGATGACTTCTAATTTAAATTATTCTAATAAAAACAGTAATTAAAAAAAACCTAAAGAATAATCAAAAGAGTCAAAATCACACACACAAACACACACACACACACACACACACAAAACAAAAACAAACAAAAGAACAGGGCCATAACCAAATAGAATGCTTAAACAATAACTAAGAATTTAAAACATAAATTTACGGTTTAAAACTCAAGATGATGACAGCTGATACATAAACTGACCTCATTATTAAAAACTTTAATGATGTAATATGAACATCCATCATTGGAACAGTATATATATGAGAGAAAGGAAAAACAACAGCATAATTGGTATACCATGTTTTCATGAATTCAGAGACTGAAAACAGCATCAGTTGAGAAAACTTACCTGGCCAGTGGTGCATATAATTTGTGTGTGTGTGTGTGTGTGTGTGTGTGTGTGTGTGTGTGTGTGTGTGTGTGTGTGTGTGTGTGAGGGGGGGG
>VUQG01006495.1:4233-15186 GCA_015106755.1 Etia nguti | reverse complement strand
CTGCAGTGCGAGAGTGAAGTGCTCCAATGGGGTGATATGGTACTATAAGGTCATTAAGATAAGATGGGGCCTGATTATTTAAGACCTTGTAGGTAGGGAGCAGGATTTTGAATCAATTCAATCAGTACCCATAGTTGCTAGCTGCAAACGTTAATGATGACTTAAGAGAAAGCTAATGTGGCTATCTGTTATTTACCAATAAGTAGTAGGAAATTCTACTGACCTCTCAAAAATTTACAGTGTTGTTCAGTGTTGGGTATGTCAACAACTTTTTATGTTTTCAGCTGCTAATGGGGGAGTACTAATTGCAAATTAGTATCCCATAGTCATTTTTAGTATTGCTTAGTATTTTTGAGAACTCTGATATGTAAACAAACACATACATGACATTCACACACATATATATCCACAGCTACACTGATCATGCATAATCCGAGCTATTAGGAAAGGCAAGAGCATTAATTATACAAAACATAAAAAAATATAACTTAAACTGTTCTAGGATTACATATGTTTACATCCTAAAAGAGCTGAAGTCTTCTCTACTTGTTAGGTGTATTAGGTGTAAGAAGAGAGAGCATTTTTTTTCTTTTTCTGTTGTCGTAAATGGGATATCAGAGTTAAGTTTGTAAATGTGTTCTATAACCTGTAAAGACAAGTTTGATAAGTGATGATAAATAAAATAAGGCAATGAAAATGTGTATTAGGCATAATAAAAATGTTAACTATTTAGTAGTATTTAATGAACATTCACCAAAACAACTGTAAAAAAAGTCCATGTTTTCACATAAGTTCTTTTTTTTACTTTTCACGAGGTGAAACTGCTATTTTGCTTTTAGTTTAATTACTTTATCTACAGTTTTTCTGGTTTATTTTTGTTCAGTGAGAAAATCTAGTCTATTTTGTGCTTGAACAAGTGCATTAAAGTCTGATTTAATGTCTGAGAGGAAATGCGAAGGACAATCACATCAGCAGGAAATGCAAGATCTGCCTTCTAATCTACTCTGGAATGTCCTTGCCATTCTCCTCACAAAACTCTTGAATTTCTGCTCTCAGGTCCCATATTCTTTTTAGGAGTTTACCCAAGTTAAGCCACCTGGCAGCTGTGTGGTGGCCTGTGTCAACTAATTCAGTCTTATGCTCCTCCAAACGTGCAAAAAACTCTGTCCCTAAGTGAACTGCTTTCATGTTGTTACATCAACAACAGGGTAAATCTTTGACAAGGTTTTTGTCTTACACCAGCGGTCCCCAACTCCTGGGCTGGTCCGTGAGACGTTTGGTACCAAGCCGTGAGAGTTGAGGCTCGCGTGTGAAATTTATGGTAGCCAGTCTTATAAATGATCTGGCTGAAGTGGGTTCAGGCCTATGCAGAACAGCAATGGGGACAGAGCATTTACTTGCTAAATTCCACACTCGATGGTACTTTGTGCAAGTTGTTTGCCATATCCCTATTGCATTCTTAATGAAGGCTCTTAGGATTCTGGTGTACAATTCTAGGTATTCCAGCATCCATATGTGGGGCATTGAGTCATAGGCTTTCTTGTAGACAATCCAGGTGATGCACAGGTTTGTCAGTCTGGTCTTACAGCCTGGAGCGTATGCTCTATCTACTAGTACCTGGTGTTTTGTCGCTCTGATGTTCCTGTCAGTTCCTTTCTGTGCCCCGCTCATGTATTGAGTTATGTGCCTGTTCATCTTAGTCACTATGATACCTGACAGGAGCTTCCATCGTTGGTTGTTTGGATGGTACCAGTCCCTCCACGACTGCTCAGCCTTTGGTTAGTCATTCTGGCTGCATCTCATCCATTAGAAAGATCACTTATGCTTCTGGATGGTCATGGAATTCAGTTAGCTTCTTTAGTCAATAAGTGTGAATCATGACAGGCCCTGGTGCTGTCCAGCTCTTCATGCTTGAGACTCTTTCTTGAATGTCTGCTACTGTGATGGTTAATAGATCGTGTTCAGGGAGACTGCTATGGTTTGCTCTTTACTCCACTAAACACTGAGTGTTGTTGTCATTGGTTGCATCCTTCTCACATATACTCTTCCAGTATTGCTTTGTCTCCTGCCTTGGTGGGGTTGTTCTCATATAGTTCCCCTGCCACTGAGAGTACACCTTGGGTGGTTCAGTAGAGTACAGTTGGTTTATTCTCCTGGCTTCCATCTGTCTGGTATACCTCTTCAAGTGGCTGACCAAGGCTTTGTCTTGGCAGCATGCTGTACTTCTTAGGCGTCACACTTTTCTGCAGCTCTGATAATTGGCTGGTATGCTCTTTGTGGCTGTTCATCTGATAGCCAAGCAGCTGCCATGGCGTAGATCAGCTGGTTACTTACGGTGATGGTTATAGTAGGGATTGTTCGTAATGCTGGATTTCAGTTTAGACTGAAACCAAATGTGATGAGCAGTGTGGCTATGATTAGGAAGGTTCCTAACTGAGGGAAATGAGTAATAAGTATCTAAGTGGTAGCTATTATAAGAGCTGGTCATTCTCTAAATGCAAAGAAAATGTGCTCCAATGCCTGTTTTATTACCTCCTTTAGCACACAATACACTAGACACACATCCTTTATCGAAGTAAAGGAGACAATGGAGTCACGTAAAGTAGTGCACCAGTTGACCATTCATGAAAAGAATTACCATAGCCGATAAATCATTCAGATGATCATGTAATATACCAATAAATTTTTTACCTTATAGCACAGCTTGCCGCTTATGCATTTACAAGAAATGGATGTCACCAAAAGGTTCATATGGATTTAATACAGATTTGTTATTTTGATTAATGCCACAAGATTCCAGCACTTACTGAAGCCAAAACGATCTAACTACAGTACATGCTTTATAGTTTATAAAAATCTCAAAGGAAAGTTTAAGTCTTTTAAATGACCTCCCTGATGCTTTCTGCTGTCTTTCATCTTGAGCCTGACAAATGAACGAGAACAGTTTTCTTTCCAAATAAAGTTGCTGGAAAGGCTTTCAGGAGTACTTTCTTTTTTCACCGACTGTGTTGTTGTTCAAGGCATGATCGATATAATCAATATTGCAAAGGGGATATATTAGGGTCTTTAATCTCCCAGATGGAGAAGTGTGACTGGAATATCCGTCCTATGTCAGCAGAGTTAAAGGTAAGTATTGTTGAGAGATTAGTGGCATGATTTGTGTTTGGGTAAAGATATTGCTTTATGTGCTAATCAAGCTGTCATTGAAATGGACACAAGCTTGCAAAATGTGGAAAAAATAACAAGCAGAATAAGTATCAGATTTGTCAGCCGTGTTTTCTTAAAACGGTTTACTTTCATAAATCTTAACTGTTTTACCTGTGGTAATGCTTTATATGCAGAGAATTTAATAACAACATACCATTTTTGCTTTGCTAAGGCTCTGAGAGTAATACAGTTCTATTCTAAAAACAATTCAGAATTAATGAAATGGCTTACTGTGAATCTTATGAATATTGTTCAGGGGCAGAATAAAAAGGGTGGGAGTAGTTTTTCACTTTGGAACCATAATAGCATAACCCTTAGAGCTGACAGTGAGTCCCGACACTTCCTTTACATGTCATCAGGATGTTATTCAGGACACATGAAAAAGAAAAGGATCTCAGAAAAAGCAATCTTAAAAAAATATAATTTTTCTTTTACCATTATTTTTCTTCACCTATTCAGTCTCCTAGTACAACTACAGGACAGGCATAGGGGCCATTAGAACCAAAGATGATGATAATATACACTTATACAGCTGGAAATAGTATTTTCCTCTTCCTAAAGGAAAAAAAACCAAAACCAAAAATGTACTGATTACCAAGGCCACTTTTACCAAAACAGATAAAATACAGAAAATTATGTCAACTACACGTGCCATTATGGCTGATGTTCACCGACTTGAATATTAAATTTCTTCAGAATCAGACGTTGTTTTTCACAAGTCAGTGAAAATTTGAGAACCAAGGGATGCCATTTGACTGAAACCAACTCCAATGAATGTGAACATCATTCAATAATATGAACATCAAAATAAAAATAACATCACCTTTAAAATACCATCTAGCCATCCATTAATGTTCTTCTGCTTTTCCAATTTAGCGTAGTGGGAGGCTGGAGCCCATCTCAGCTGTTATAGGGCAGAGCACACCCTGAATGGGTCAGGGCTAATTTATTCTAATCTAATCAGTTTAGTCTACGTTTTAATATAAACAGGAAAATCTTTGTTAATAGGTAAGTCATGTTAATTATATATATTACATATTAATTATATGTCATGAAATTAATCAGAAGGATCAAAAATTAAACACAACTTAATGGTTGAGACTTACATTTCAACATTGTATTGTATATTACATGTTTCTTTAAGAGCAATTTGAAAGTTTTAATTTCTCATCATCTTATTCTTTCAGATGATTCGTTTAGGGGTCGCCATAACAGATCATGTCTCAATCTTTCCATATCCTTAGCACCCTCTTCTGCATATCCCTTTTCAATACATCCATTCATCTTCTCTGTGGCATTCCTGTTTGTGAAAAACCCATCTCAAACCACCCCACACCTGACCACTGCCCAACTACAATAGATCAGAATAGCCCTTTATTGTCATTTTACATCTACAATGAAATTGTGAGTGCTCCAGACCAACTGTTCAGGAATAAAATATAAATAGTAAGACAGCAGAATTAAAATCAAAAACAGGAGAAATATACCCAAACCGGAGGAATTTATAAAGGCACACATAGACAACAGGTTGCAATTTTCTTGGAAGTAGTGCAAAGGCCCGATCTGAGTAGAGTCTGTGTTTGAGTGACCTGAGCCACGAGGGTTACTCAGACCATGGCTCAGATTGTTGGGTGAGTGGGCAGGGGCGGGGTGTGGTTAGATAGTGTGTGTTCGAAGTCTTAATGGCCCAGTTTGTGAGTCTGGAGGGATCTGTGTAGGACCTGATTGACCGGAGGTCAAACAGGTGGTGGGCAGGGTGCAAGGGGTCACCTGTGATGTGCCTCATTTTCTGGAGACAGGAGTAACTGGCAACGGCCTTCAGGGGTGGCAGAGGGCAGCCATTGATTTTTGGCAGTTCTAATTACCCCTTTTGCAGCCTTCCTGTTCTCAATAGTGACCCCTGTGTACCAGACACCCAGCCGAGTCTGACTGATTGAGGCCGTTGTTGAGAAAATGTTTGATTCAGGAGCAGGTGGCAGGAGGAATCTGAAGGTGGTCCAGTTTGGTGGGATTATAGGATTATGGTGTTGAATGCTGAGTGTAGTCCATGAAAAGCATCCTCACCTAGCTCTTCCTGTTCTCCAGATGGCTCAGCGCTCTATGAAGGGTGAAGGTGATGGCATCCTCCGTGTACCGAATTGCTCTGTAAGCAAACTGATAAGGGTCAAGAGAGGGCCGCAGGCAGTCTCTAAAGTGCTGAGATACTATACACTTGAAACAATTCATGACTATGGACGTGAGGGCTCTAGGTCTGTAGTCATTGAGGTGGTCTATTTCAGTCTTTTTGAGGATGGGAATGATAGTGGAGACCTTCAGAAAGTTGGGAACAGTGGGATGAGTCAGGGAGAGGTTCACCAATCTGGTGAGGATCCCTGCCAGCTGGTCTGTGCGAGGTTTGACCACAGCCCCTGTGGTCTCCAGGTGCAGCTATTTAAAGATGGACCAGACTGTGAAATGAAAATAGTCCTGTAGCTGGAGGAGAGCATCACCTGGCCATGTTTTAATGACCTGGGTACTATACAAGTCCTGTGCCAGCTTCACATATTTCTCTGCCAACTTTCTTTCCTTGCTTTTCTTTCCTTTCCTTTCCTTTCCTTGCAGGTTAACCTACAGGTTAACCTACACTGCAGAACCTTCTAGTTCAAAAGGTTGTCTTTGATTGGCATGTGGCATTATGACTCACATTCAAAAAGATTAATATTAGATTAAAAAATTACTCCAGACTTGGGGAGTAGTACCACTATCTTCCAGGGCTAGAGGTCTGTTTACTTAAACCCATAAGTTGATTCCCTTTTTATGTTTTACAAAATATGAATAATTAGTTTAACCAACTCGTATATACATAATTGTGAATAAAGTATTTGCCCTAAAATATTTGAATAAAGTATTGTAATATTAGACAAAGACAACTCAAGTAAATACAAAACAGATTTAAAATGATGATTTGATTCATTTAAGGAAATATGGCTATCCAAATGCTTGACTGTGGTTTTTGCTGGGGTAACACAATCACTTATTCGATTTTAGGGGGCAGTTTTTTTACACAGAGCAAGGTAGGTTTGGATAAGTTTTCATTGTCCCCTAATAAATAAAAAGATACATACTTTACCATTGGTAAAGAAAGTGATTACTTAATGATTATTTTTTTTCTCACATTTTAACACTTTATGAATTCTTGCCTACAAAACTCAAGCTAATTTTTATGTTAGGAGGCAATGATTTCTTCCTTCTTTTTATTAAAATAATAGTTTTACTCCACATACAAATCCACATCCAACATTTTGGTTTTTTTTACTGCTGACATGTCAGCATGGTACTGTCCTGAGTGACCTGTACCAAGTGACTGGCAGAGACCTGCAGTGCGGACTATTCTTCCATTGTAAATGAGTCGTTAAATGCTAATTGTGGGGCTCACAACAGTAATGCTGCCTACTGTCAGTAACACACACAACCATCCATTACCAACATGCAAGTTACACTGCTTGGCAGTAATGTTCCTCCACAGTCACTTACAAGGAAAACATTTTCCTTTATGAGACATGAATATGTTATTGTTATATGTGATTAAATAACATAGGAAAAAAGACAACAGCGTTGATATTGTTGAGACATTATCCCCAGCTGCAAAATGGCATTCTACACATAAAACAAGTATAGTGTACAGTTACAATTACAACTGCTTTCTGTGTCTGAAAATATTCATAGCCACGCATTCTGATGAATGATATTTGAAAATAGTACTTGTTGTTACAGAAACCAGCACCTTAGAGCATTATGAGTTCATAAAAGGAAAGTGGTTGGGCAGGCCTGTTTCTGCGAGATTTGAGTGCAAATAATCATGAGTCTGTTGCCCAGCATGCTGTGGTTTTTGAGCTTTTCAGTTCCATTTAAGTATCTTTTTTATGTCTTAATTTTATGTTAAATTTATGTTATATTATTTCATGTATTATTCCAGAACTTCTGTTATCTCTTATATGTTGAGTTTGTTATTTATAGTAATCCTTTTGAATCTTAGTAGCTTTACTATCTAGGTTTTTTCTTGGTTATAGTCATTAGTAATTCAAAGTCAAAGTCAGCTTTATTGTCAAAAACCATATGCACAGATCATACACAGGAATTTAAAATTGCAGTGCTCCCACAGCCCTCACTGTTACACTAAAACAATGTAAAGATACAGAGATTCAAATAAAATAAAAATATTATATACAACACAATACAATTTTATTCCTTTGTCCGTTTTTCCTGCCTTCCCTGTGTTCTCCGTGTTTAGTTAAGTTTTTGTCATCCCCTCTGTACCCTTCTTCCTGTGTAAAGTCTTTTCTATTTAAACCATTCATGTGTCTATATTTTCCCTGTTTAGTTAGCTCACTTCCCGTTTTATTTTGGTGGGCTCATATTCCTTGTGAATTGTCTTAAGTTTTGCTTCCTTTGTCTCTTCTGCTGTAATTGATTCACCTGTTTCTTGTTCTCACCGGCTGTCTATACTTTCTTTTATTAGTATATATTGTCACTGTCTACTTTTGCCCTTTGTCAGAGTCTGATTTTTTCATGTCCTGCTGTTCTCCTTGACCTGGTGTTTTCCCTGCTCCAGTATTTTAACTGTAGTATGTTTTCCCGGTCTTGACATGTAGTAAGTTTGTAGTTTTCAATTACCCTTTTAAACTTTGTTGTTTTGCTTTTGTACTTTCAGGTTACGACCTGAATAAAAAGCTCATTTTATGTTCACTCTGACTTGTACTCTGCATTTGGATCCTCACACTCCAGCTTCCATGACAGTACACTTAGACCAGTATGGACCCAGCTGATGCCTTCAGTGAGGAGAATTAAAGAATTTACAAGATACCCATCAGTATCCATGATTCCTCTCATTTAAAGACTCTGTTGATTGAATCAGCTGCTATGGGTGTCTTTCAAAAGAACCCACAAATAATCCACTCCAAAAGTTTTCAGTCTGCATACCATCTTGTGCGCTTCAAGAGAGCAGTTACTAGGACAAGAAGAGGCTTTTTCTCCTTGTGACTCCTTCTCATCGCTACAGTTGCCTCATACCCAAACTTCCTCACTCTCAACCACCTCTTCATTAGTCTCACAGCCTGACAGTTTCTCCCTGTCGTGGCCAGCCAGCTTCTCGCTAGCCTCCCCATTTCGCAAGTGAGGAAAGGGTAGCTCTTGGCAGTGGAAACATAACTCCCAACCAAGAGAGTGCATAGCATCTGATGAACTAGTCTCCCTGCTGTTGGGCTTGAGTCCACCAGTGCCGTACCCAGGTTTGTAGCTACTGCCTAGCTCATTGAAGGTCCGTTGTCTGACTTTTCACTCTCCTGGTTTTCTTTCTGGTGGTGATGTGGACCAAGGATGAAGAGGTAGTCACTGCCACAACCTCTGCTCCCTGTTCTAGGAGGAAGTGGGGCTCCCGCAGTCAGAGCTCCACACTGGGGGTAGCGACTACTTCCCAACCTGTATCATCTGATGCCAAGCTTTTCAAGACTGTTCCAGCCATCAGTAAGACTGATCTTTCCCCTTGAGTTTCTCACCATCCTAAACTGTTTTCCTCTAAGACAGAGTTTGCTTTATATTTATTTCTGAACTAGTAAATAATAATGAATAATCTGTTTTGAAGTCCACAAATTTTTAGACTAAGTTTTACATGGTGAAATCAGTTCATATTAACACTGGATATTTTGATCCTTTGTTTGTTCATTTTGGGTCTGTGCCATCTGTTGGTGAGTTCTCAAAGTCAGAGCTGATAAACTGTAAGACTGAGTTTACTGGGTCTAAGGCTTCCCAACCTGAGACTCATCTTTTTATTTATCAGCTGTTTAATTGTGATGATTTTTGTGTTCTTGAGTTCCCTGGGGAAGAAGCTGTTCTTTTCTGTGTCTGAGCTGATTAATCTAAAATCAGATTTCTGAACTTATGGGTAAAAGGCTAAATTTGTTTCTGGGCTGGGAGAAATAAAAACTGGGCCTATGTTACTTGTTCTGAGTCCATTCATTGTATGCTTCACCCTGAGCCTACTAGTTGTGGTTCGCAGCTTAATAAATCAGATATTATTTTTTGTGTTCCTCATCAAGCTCAGTTATAGTCTTGTAATAATGATTCTAAGCTAGCTCTATCTGGGATTGTTGATTATAACTCTGAGCTCCCCTCCTCTGAAACTAATGTTCCACCCAGAGACCAGACCCCCACCGGAACCTATGGGTCTTGTTCTGGCAGACAGTCCAGAGCCCAAGCCAGTGGGTCATCAGTCTTCATCAACAATGGTTTCTGGCCAACGACCAAAGGTGACCCATAGCCCCTATCAACACCTGTCAACAGCCAAGCCACATCTCTATCCCCAATGTCGGCTCTCTGAATTCCTCCGTCTCCACCGCTGGCCTCCCTTTGGGCCCCTAAGATGCCTTCATCACTGTCACTCTCTCCAGGGTAGGCGGTCCTAAACTGTTTTCTACATTTTTTTAACTACGGTGGCATAAAGTTACTTAGTCACTAAGGATCAATGTTCCCAACATTACACACAGCTGCACACACTCATATAAACAACACTGTGTGAAATGTTGGGAGAAGACTATGTGATCCCAGTTGCTTGAATCAAAGCTGCAGGTGATTGTCTTCTGCTAAATCATAAGACTGACTCCCCTCACATGGGCTAAAACACTAACACACACATGCATATAAAACATGCCCATGCACAGCCACATACACATACCTCCAATGTCACAAGTGTTGAGCAGGGCGCCCCAGGCACTAAAAAGGGGAGCTTGGGGCCCTTGAAGAGCAACGGAGCGCATCGGGCAGAGAAAGCGAAAGAGTGAGAGAGGAAGAGATGAGAAGAGAGGCAGGGAGAGAGAAAGATAGGAAGAGGGGCAGCGCTCTGAGCCACTGCGCAGTCACAAGCAACGAGTGATGAGAGAGGACAAGGTCACAGATCATAGACAAGGGAGATATGGCCACTCATGTATGGCAACATACTGCCTCATCCTGATACCCCAAGCATTTCACAGAAAATAGAACATGTAACCTGAAGCCTCTGACACACACCTGCTCAGATGCGTTCAGCTCTATATGTATAAAATCTGTACAGTTATGCCCAGAAGACACAATCAACCCACACAAAATTAAACAGTTTGATTTATTTATCAGCTTCTGCTCAGGGCACAAAATCCTTTGTTGATATAACATGCTAATTTATGTGTGCAAACTATTTTAGCTTTTGTTAGCTTACTGCCATATATGGAATTGCCTTTTAGGTGAGGAGAACTGTGCCCTGAGAAGGCTGATTTCAGATCTGTTTTTCTTAACCTCAGTGGTACCCCTGTAAGTCAATGGTAATGTACAGGAGCTGACCTGAGTACAGGGCCTGAAGGCAATTTGTTAAGCTTGCTCCCTGGTGAGTGCTTTGCAGACGGGTGTTGCCCAGAGTTGAAGTCTATTAGTTCGAGTTTATTTACAGCCAAATGCCCAGAGACCCGCCTCTGTAATGTTGTTTGGGGGAAAATAAGAGCTGAAATTGAATGAAAAGCATCACACCACATGCATAATTCATGGTTATCATTATCAAGCGCATGCAGACTCACAGACGAGTGCACACATAGAAAGCACATAGTGAACACATATTCATAAATACAAACAGGCAAAAAAAGAGAAAAAAAAAACAAAACGTATGTACACAGGCCATTATGTGTGCTTATTATAAGGCCTTTTCGGTCATTTATCCCGGTGCTGAACTCGGGCCAATTTTCTCAG
>VUQG01006489.1:1950-15611 GCA_015106755.1 Etia nguti | reverse complement strand
TCCTCTCTCTCCTTCCTTTTCTTTTTAACGTGACTATATCCAGGCTGCGCTCCTGTGCTGTTCAGGTGAAAGATTGTGCTCTGGTGATAGCGCACACAAAAGAGCGACCGGACAATAAGCCAGTCAATGGAGAGCTCCAGTTGAAAGAGCCACAATGGCCGTGCATGCTGGGAATTGGGCTGGATGATATAAAGGAATGAAACCTTCACTGAGGCCGTGGAGGACAAGCTTTCAGAAAAGAGGTTTTGTTTGCTCTTTATCAATCTGCCGTTTCCCATGAGAAAAAACAATTCAAACTGACCTTAAAAAGGGAATATTACCTTACGTATCCGCTCTCCATGTAACTCTTATTGAGGCTTATATGTTCACTCTTAATGCATTATCCCACATTGATGTGGGAATGCGAACATGGGTACAGTACCCGGACGGGTCGTAAAACAAAA
This sequence comes from Etia nguti, assembly GCA_015106755.1. Lineage (NCBI taxonomy): Eukaryota > Metazoa > Chordata > Actinopteri > Cichliformes > Cichlidae > Etia > Etia nguti. Next base: position 15,168 of record VUQG01006489.1, on the reverse strand, counting down.
AGCTGGACGGGAGATATATTTTTTTTTTTAATCTTCTCTGCTTGATGGGCAGTGCTGAGAAGTACTTTTTTAAGGATTTGCTCTTGGACAGACAGGATTTGTGAAGCCGCTGAGTGATGTGTTTTGCGGAGGGGAAAAAAGTCTCTGCAACTCCCGTGAAGTTCACACATGAGTGGGAAGCTGCTTCTTCGACTCATAAAAGCCGCACTACTACAGATCACAACTCGGAGATGACAATAAATCAAAACAGGGAGTGTGACCTTTTATGAACGATTCGAAATTTGAATCAAAACTGGGAATCTGACCCACATTAGCGTCGTCTCCCATCTGTAAATCTGTACATCAGATAAGACACTGCTCCCCTGCTACTGTACACTGGGAGTCAGCTTTGGAAGGAAAACTCTAGATCCTCACAAAGATTTCCACTTCACTCACTGCAGTCAAGAAGGATGAGCAAAGTATCCCAGTGCTTCAAAATCCATTAAACTTGTATTTGGGTGTCATTTGATACTTCATCAATGTTTCAGTACATTTCAAACCCACAAATGCAGGATTTACCCGCGGTAGAAATAGAGCATTCACCGTACTTTCCTTCCATGAACTTCACCTAGCCCGAAAATTACACTATAAAGATTGCCTGGTCAGGGAGTGCTAGGCTGCAGTGATAAAATAATATCACTTGAACAGTATTTTTCTGCCACAGTCTCCGCCACATAGAGCTCCTTTCATAGTACTCCTCTGTAGTGCTTTGTCCAGTAGTTCTGGATATGATATCATCTATTAATAATGTATTGGCAATGGATTACATAAAAAGGGAGCAGAAATAACATCCAATATTCATGCCCCCTGAGCTTGACTGTGTCCAATCCGTTTGGCCCATAAAACCTTAGCCCCATTTCCATATCCGCTGTGGGTCACAACAGGTCTGCCGCACAAAGGCTCACAGAACAGCTCGACTCAGGAAAAGGGCAGTAAAAATCGGGTGGATTTCTGAACCCTTATGAAACAGCCACCCTTTGGAAAAAAAGTGAAAAAAAGCCCTTTTCCGATTTCAGCGGCTGTGAAAAACCTGGTACTGTATTTCCCTCTTTAATTGTCCCACTTGAGAAATTGACGTGCCTCTGAAACATGGCATGAATCTCACAGTTATTGCAGTCCCCTTGGCAGGGAATGTTGATACAACATCTGCATGCTATAGAAAGTAATGGAAGTAGCAGAGGTGGCAGCTGCAACTCTACAGGAAGTGTGCCATTTTCAGGCAGCGCTGCTGTGAGAACCACTAACTGCCAGCCTGGTCTTGCAGGCAGCTCTGATTGCCAGGACACTATGACAAACACGCAGGGGCTGGGAGTGTTGCATCCTGGGGGATGACAGCTTCTGTTTGATTGTCAATAAGGCTCATTAGCAGAAAAAATGGAGAATGTGAAAAGAGATTAAATGACTTGAGACAGGGTCCCCCTCATGTTTCATTACAGAGGATTTATCAGAGCCTTTATTTCATCAATTGAACCAAAAGAAAAAAAAAGAAAAAAAGAAAAGAATATCACTCACTTCTTCCCTCCGAAAAAAAGCAACGAGTAGTTAAATTTATATTTATCAAAATTTGGACATTTCAGATATTGTAACAGACTCGACAAATGCTAATGAAGCCCTTCCGCACCTTACATAAACCTCTTTCCTCCTGCTCTGAGCGCCTCTCATCTTAAGAACAGTGGCGGATGTTTCCCTCCATCTTAGGGAGGAACGGCCAACAAAGCAGCGTGTAAGGGCCTTTCCCTGAAGAGTCCTTGTCACGCCGCGCCAAACCTCTGTGATTATCGTTGTTTTTGCAGAGAGTGTCCATGCCTGCCAATACCGCTGTTCCATAAATGAATTTGGCCCCTCGTCAACGAATTACCTAACACGCAGAACTGTGTATGTGTCACATCCAATTCCAACTCACCGGCTTTGGTGGTGTGTGTCAGCTGGAGGACTTAATCATCAATCGTCAATCATAATAAGCGAAGCACATTGATAGGGATTCTTTTTTCCCGCAACTACACAGTTAAATAAAAGTGTAAAAGGAGAAGTTAAAGCTGACCTTGTTAAATTGGGACCACAATTTATATTCCTAATTTAGTGTATGGATTAATTAGTCTTGGCAAGTGTGTGTATATCAGTTTTCATGTGGCACAGCTTAGAGTTATATCTACTTGATCAAATCATTGCTTGCTTTCATAAGGAAAGTCTGGAATGATATCTATCAGTCTTATCTTGATGTTTTTACTCAGAACAGGCTTCGCATATTTTTTCGTGGCATACTTTTAATTAATACTTAGTTTTTAAAAAGGACTTTTCAAGCATTAGTCGCTAATCAATACCCCCCATCTCACATCATACAAAATTAATCACTGTGACCTGTTATAAGGCCTTAACTCAGCCACACATGCGTCCACGTGTTACATGCAAACTGGCAACGCGTGTTTTTTTCACAAGTCGAGGAATCTGGCTCATATTTTCCCTCTCGCTGATCCAATGCACTCCTCTCCCTCGTCATATAGATCGGAGTCTGCAGGGGCCAGAGGCGCTGACAGAGCCCAGATGCTCCCAGTCTGTCTGGGGGACTGGGGAGACTGGTGCCATGGGGTCCTGGAGCCTCTGAAGTGCCGCCCCCTCCGTCAACATGACCAAGGCTAGACCTGCACTTTCTCCAGGCTGAGACACTCTCCTTACCACTCTGACAGCCACCCGGCACAGTCACAGATTGATACATAGAGGGATACACGCTCACAGGCCCCCGCTCTCACGTAATGTATGGCCGTTCATCAGCCGTTCCTAATTAGAGACCCCCAGACCGACGCTCGAGTTCATGAGGTTACGATGACATGCTGATACAAGGTTACAAACGTGCGTGCACTCGCATGCTGATACCGCTCAGGGTTTCTTTTACGTTCTCATTTAATCCGGCTCCATCTCATCACCACTGTTTTAAACGTGCTTGTGTTGAGAGGAGTCTCTTTGTTCTAAAGAAACGAGAAAAAAAATAAATAAAAATAGACGACGCACCATACGAATCCTCTGTCCCCTCGCTTTCTCTCTCAAAACACAAAGATCATTACAAGAGCATCAAAGTATGCCATGTTTGAAACGATATTTCTCTTTGTAGTCGTGGCATAGCATGGAGTGTGTTGGTATTAGATGCTGCTGTGGCAGCTGTCGTGGCTGGCTGTGTGGTGCCTCGGTGTCAGGGCCTCTGAGGCCAGGCTGTCCCGGCAGACAGACAGAGGGGGAGGAAACTTGATAGTGCAGCCAAGCCCCAGTCTAAAGTCTGTCTATCCAGCTATCTATCCCTGCGTCTATCTCTCTGACTCACTGTTGGACATTGCCTATCTGCATGCCGGATACTCCTTCTGTGTTCCCAGCAACAGAGCACGGCTCGCAGCTGAGTTACACGTTCCAAAAAGTCTTACTTTTATTCATTTTAAACATACAAACTTCTCTGGAAGGATAAAAGCAGCTGTTTACCGATCACAGAAGCGGGTGCGGAATTAACTTTTGCAGAGTCCCCACTAAGCTTGCGCCTCGTACCAAGGGGCGCAGGTTGCGATAACATTAGAATTATGAGCCGACATGTATGAAGAGAAGGAGATGGAAGCACAGAGTGTGTTTGTATTTGATGTGGGGGCAGAAAATTGTTCTATAATGAGGAGGGGTGCCAGGATATGAGATGGGAAGTAGGGAGTTAGAGACAGGATATAAGTTATGAGAGGGAAACTAATGTTAGGAAATGCAGAGGCTGTTGTTGTTGTTGTGGTGCTATAAGCCAAAATGTACCTTACCACTATTGGCCATGATTAATACAGCCCGGCCAGGTCAAAACCCCGCACTACCGCTACGGATGCCACCAACCATATCCTCGCTCTTTCTGGGGCTCAAATGAGTGTGTGTCGTATGTGAGGGAGAGAGGGTGTGTGAGGGGGTTAATAAATGTTGAATCAAACGCCGCACGAGACACTCACACTCCTTAAGGGTTGCCCATTAGCGGTGTGTGGGTGCATGGGGAGTTTATCAGTGTCTGGGTGATTTATGAAGTCAGACTCAATATCATCCACTTCACCCACACACATATGGACATACACATGTGCGCACACCAACATGCAAGGCCACATGCTCACGCACACATGCACTTATATAGTCTTCCTCTATGAAATGGAGGCAGATATTAGGCCAAAATTAAAGGTTTCACAGAGATTAACAGTGCGGATGATGAGATCGTCTCAGCGTCTTTTAATCTAATTCCTTTTTATCTCTGAGCCAGCGTGATATGGAAGCGGTATGCAAGGTGAAAGCACAACAACAAAACAATACAGACGTAATAATAACAACACTGTTACCGATAAATGCTAAAATATCTCAAGAGTGTAAAACTGGACAAAATAAAAGGTGCGAAATAATTTTTAGGAGACTCCTTAGGTACCTCCGCAAATTACACGGCCAATTACTGGCAGCATGTCAGATGCTTTGATGCTGGACTTGTTTTTTAACATCAACCACAGCACTCTACAGACATCAGTATCTCTAGTTGCTAAATTCATAGCATTCCATAGAATTTACTTAGAAACAAGCAAAAAAAGGAGGGTGCTTACAGTGCACTTCAGAGTGCGCCTGGCTTAAATGGGACCCCTTGTGGCTGTGTCACAGCTCCCTTCGTTAGGGGGCTGACTGTAGCCTGTAGTCACCACAGGCATCATTAGCCCTCTGTGAAACCACAGACTGAGTCTCATTCTTCATCTGCCTGTCTGCTGCCTCAACATTTACGCTGCGATGGTGCTCCAATGGCAGAGTAAGTGAGTCCAGCAGCACGGCAAGACAGCCACACGGAGCTGATCGGATAAGAAATTCAAAAATGCAGCAAAGTTCAAATGTATTCAGTGAGAGGGCCACTTGAATTGGTTCTGCAAAGGTTAGAGCTGAGGTTATTTTTGGAGGGTGGATTATTAGGCTACCTGGGCTGAACAGAAGAGGAATAACTATGGGCAAGTAAGGGTCACTCTGGAGTTTCACTAGACAGTGAGGAGAATCATGAATTTAAGGGAAAAAGGATAAACTGTCACTGTTACAAATATCACTGCGAGAAAACGTCGAAAATAAAACTAAAGGGCAAATTCAATTAAAGTAACAGATTTTTCTAAACGCATCTCCGCCGCTGCTGCCCTCTCCATATGGTGTTTTTCTTTTTTTTAAAGAAGGAAAAAAGATATCCCAAAGGGGTGAAATAGTGTTATGGTGAAATTTTCATTTTTTTTTAAAGCATATAAACATTTAAATTACTGTTTAAACGCTCAGGATGAATTCAAGGTTGAAATGTTGATTTCTGTTTCCCGTTCTGTACTGCCCTCTAATGGAAAACACCCCTCAGAAATAAAAAACGAAGGAGCTGTGACATACAGAGCAGCAGCAAGGAGAGAGACGTACAGCATAATTAATCATGAGCTGAACTGAGTGAATGCTACATGAAATCACTTTTTAAATTAAACGCAATTAAAATGATGAAAAGCCAAGATTTTGTCAGTTTGAGACGGATTTATTTAAACATGTCTAACGCAACAAAAGTACAGTATAAAATGCATAGGACAACTCTCCACTCGAGGTGGATTATAAGGCGAGAGCAAACAATGAGATCTAAATGAAGACAAAACAAATGCTTCACTACAAAGCTTTGTAGCCGTAAAATTCAGAGCCTTTATCACTGGATGTTGAACAAAGCATTCACTTGGCAGGAAATTAAAAAACCAACGAGAGGTACAAAGACTAATTCTGCTTAGGAAAAAAAATAACAACAACAACAATGCAAGAGACATATTTTTAAGGGAATAATAATTCTTTAGAAAAACCATTCCAAGCACTATCTGGCAAACGCAACGGAGACCCACGGGAGCATATGTTTGTAATTCCTACTGTTCTCTGTTTAAGTTATTTTTGTACATTCTAATTCTGCAACAACTCTGTATCACATTAACTATGCAGCATCTCTATTCTTAGATTTAAAAAAAAAAAAAAGAGGATTATAAACTGAATATTTACAAGTTACTCCAGTTGTTCCACGGTGTGTGCCAAGCAAGGAAAACTTTATGGCCCTGTTTTGTGTTCTGAAAAGAAAAGAAAAAAAAAAAAAAAAGGAGACAAGAATAATAAAAAAAAAAAATCCTGGCCTTGTGTGTGTGTGTATATATATGTGTGTGCGTGTGTGTACTGACTGAAGGACAGTTGGGCTCTGTCATGCTTTAGCCTTCCCCTCCCTGCCTCTCATGGGTGAGCAGCCATTGTTTGAGATGGTTGCCCTTGCCGCTCATGTACGGCCCACTCTGTCCACTGCTAGAAATGACTCGGTGACAAGGAATGAGGAGAGGAACCTGGCACAGACAGAGAGAGAGACGGGGATTTAATAAACATGTGCAATTTTACAAATATTACAAAACATTTCCACATGGACAAAGGCCCACTTTTAAAATGTGTTTTTTAAAAAAAAAATGAAAAGTAACTGCTTTATTTTTACATTTGGTCAGAATTATGGGGGAAAAAGTACATTTTCACTAAACTTTAGAAATTTAAATACCTAAAAGCTATGATGTGGAGAAACAAAAAGTAATATTTGAGTAAGGCAAGAACACGGATTAGACCGTTGGAAAAAAATTAAATACTTTCTTATTCTCAGGTTGACATTTATTGTCACAGCACCACAATAGTTGCAAGTGCTGATAGTAGATATGTATTATGTATGAAAGAACCTCTGATTTAGCACATAAACGATGTGACTTAAAAGTAACCAACGTGCAGAAAATATGAACTGCATTTTGTTTTTTGTAGCACTTTTTATATTCATGCACTGCATGAAAACAAAGTGCCACACCAGAAGTGTCTGGTTTGATCCTGCACAAATCCACATTCAGGGTGATGGCTCAGTCTTTGGGTATAAATGTTTTTTACTCTTTAATAGTGAAAAGCAAAGAAGCAATCAAAAATTAATGGGCAAAAACACCAGCAGGATGAATATTCAATCGAGAGGGTGTCAACATTAAGATCTGATAACCCTGTGATCATTAAAAAGAGGAAGTCGGTGGAGCGTTTACTCTTGTTGCAGATGACTGCCAGGGGGGTCCCGAGTTCTTTGTAAACTAAATGGCTGGAGAAAGATTAAACAAGCAAGCCTAAAACACTTCGATCATTGTGAATTCAGAACAAGAAGAGTGGCAATGGTTGGGAATGAATCACAGCAATTATTTCTTTTAAAATATTCTTAATGTTGCCCTCATTTTGTTCTCGTTATACTAACCAGAAAGGCAACACAACCGCCGCTGCATTGTGACCGTATTTCTCCAATGTAACCGTGTTAGGCGTGACGGTTGCACCTCCAGTCTTTTATATGAAAGTTGAACATGCACCGTGTTTCTGTTCAAATCCATCATTAAACCCACTCCCATATCAACAGCAATAAAACTTTCCGAGCCCCAGATTAACCTTGCAGACAGAGAAATACTGCTCGAGTATTCAGATCAATACTGTTCCCCGGGTTTGGAGGGAGAGCAGGGTACCCTCAAGGCCTTCGGATCTGCCTCTTCACTTGGGGGGGAAAAGAGCAGTACACCAGGCTTATCAATACTCAAATCCTGGTGAAGAAGAAGTGCCACAGAGAGGCGAGGATCGATTGAGCACACTGAGCTTTTCACAGCTGAAGCCCGAGTGGAGCAGTGCTACTGACAAGTAATTGACACTGACAATCTGACTCTGGATCTGAATCAGGAGCTGATGGCTCAGGCTCCCAGCCTCCTGGACGAGGGGAAAGAAATGTCTGTAAAACATACTGATACTAAATCGGAGAGGTATTATACAGCCATCTAGCAGCAATGCCACTGGCTAACGCAATGTATAAAGTATACAGAGAATCCAGAGGACGCTATTAAAAACGCAAAAATGCATTTTTTATAGTTTATTTACATTTTATTATGTGTTATAAATTGAGCACTCTCATTATAAATGACTTTTTGTCGTCGCCCCCCCCAACATCAATTACAACATGCATCAGAGGGGAGACCCAGCGCTAAGACGAGGATGCACACAAGCACATATGAGGGAGAACATCTCACTGGCTGCACTGCTGCTGTACAAGAAGTGCTCTCTGCCTCACAGAGCACACCGGTGGTGCCCACAGCACTACATGGGCAGAGTTAAACAGGCTTTGATCAAAGGGTTTGATCAAAAGAAGACACACCACTTGCCCTCTAGCCCTCCATTTTGTACACAGTGGATTCATGGGCAAAATGATGCAGGCCAGGTTTCTTACAAGAAGCGGAGATTTGCAGCGAACATCTACAGTAAAGACTTGAGAGAACAGGAACAAAAGGTGTGGGCTTAAAATCGTGCTGTAGGTACACTTTCCCTCCTCAGCTGTGCTCAGAGGGAGGTGTTTATTTCGCCATTGCACGTACTCAAACACGCCTACAGTTTAGATTACATATCATGCATCAGGGAAAACTTTTTTAAATGCATTTTACTGGAAAACTCCAGTCGTGCACACTAGTTAGGAAACTAGGAGAGACAATACCTCACCAGGAAATGACCTCAAACGTGATCTTTGCCTGTTTTATTTATTCTGTCGTTTTTTTAATGCATTTGTAAAAAATGAATAAAAAACAATTACTAACCAATAAATATTATAGTTCACAGCAAATTGCTTCCACTTATTAATACAGTATATAAACTAATAATAATTTAAAATTACTTTTCAGTTAAAGGGCAAAGTCACCGAAAAACTAATCATAACACTTTAATCTTGCATGTGTTAAATATTGAAGTCACCAATAAAGTTTTAATATATATATATATATATACACAAACAGTTACTTTACCTGTCTGACTAAATAAAGTAAGCAAGACAGAAGCCTGTCAATCAATGTCAACCATACTCACCGGATTCTTCCTCATAGCCCCTCCCACCGCCCGCACCGCTCTGGGGTTTCCCGCCATCTCGGCGAGGCGTTTGTATGAAACCGTCTTTCCGAACGTCACATCTCTCAGAAGTACCTGCAGCACGCGGCTGGTGAATGAATCTTTGCCAGAAAGCAAGAGGACGGAGAGAGGAAGAGTGACAGAAAGACGGGAAAGGAGAAGGGGGGAAGAGAGAGTTCCTCATTTAATCAATCAAACTCATACAGCCAGACGAGAGGCTGATAACATGAAAGAACTTTAAACATGTGTTATATTTTAATTTTGTATTTAAACTATCTGCTGTTTTTAATTAAAAAGCCAACATTTGACTCATTAATACATTTTCATCTACTTGTGAACACTATAATGTCCATCCTGGCTCCATACAATTCCATCTTTTTTCTTCTTTCCCTCTTTACACTGCTCATTATACAACTAAACACAGAGAAGTCCCTCAATTTGACCTTAGAACTAGTATTAACATGCTACAGAAGCTGACGTGAGAAAATTATTCCTATGGCAGAAAAATCTAGGTTATGCTTTGAAAGGTCACAGCTAAAATTAAAAAAGTTCGCTCCTTCATTTAAAAGGATTAAGAGAGGCCAAAAAGACTGCAAATCTGCTCCAGATTTTTAATAATAATAATTTGAATGTTGCACACCATTTGTGGCAGCGGGATGACTTTGAGGTTAATCAGACCAATTTGTCCTTTTAATTGCTTTCTATTCAGAGTAGATTCATTATATCATCTTCACTTAAATGGCAGAATTCTTCAAATCATCCACAGCTTAACCGACCACATTAACGGCTTTGATTTCATTAGCACTTTAGCAGTAGCATTATCTTTTCTTTTTTTTTTTTCTGGATTACCAGGCGGTGACTGAGAGGCATGTTTGTCTAGCTCTGATTGCTGAAGAAAAGTATTTGAGGCATCTCAAAAACCTTAAGACGCTGATGCACTGAGGTTGTGCAGAAAGCACAAAACACTCTTTTTCTGCACTGAGAACAAGATGAGGAACAATGGTCTCGTTATCAAGAGGGGGTGAATTTCTTCTAGTATATACATGTACTCAGTCATGAAAATTCAATTAGTGATCTCCCATTCTCTCTCATTTATATGGTCTAAGAGAGCACATGACAAGTGATCTATGTGAAATCCTTCTAAATTGGCATTGTGTGAAAACATGTCACACCCCTGTCTCTCTTCTACAGAGTGAACATCCTTTGCTCCCCAGGCTCCCTCGCTACCTTATAGTCACTCTCTGCTACACAAAGCCACGCGAACAAGGCAATTTGCCTAAACTGGGGGGAATAAGTGTAAAACCTAAAGGGGATACATTTGATTGATGCACACCCATGTGAGTTCTTTGTCTTGAACAAGGCCCGTAGGTACTGTTTAATAATTTTTCAGGTAATAATCACACTGTCAACGAGATGACGGGCTCTTACGCAGACAGACTTAATGTTATGAGGAGATGAGATACACCCCTGAAATTCCTTTCATGCATTACTCTCCCTCATAAAGCTCGGATTTGGCCACATGATGTGTGTGATACATAGCGATATCGCTATAGAGGACAACTTGCCCAGACTACAGCTACGACAAATCCACGTTGATGCAAACGTTATTGACAAACAACCAAAGTCACACCAGCAGACGCCGCCGAGAACTTTTGCCTACAAACAGACTGAGCAACAAGCTATGGTGCTGTGTACACCTTTGACTAATCCCGAGCAGCTGTTTCTCCTGGAAGCTTTCACATCTCCTACAGTTCTGGACAAAAAGTGTCTGTGCTTTTATCTGCAGGGCACAAAGGTTAAAGAACTTTGCCCTCATCAGTGGCTGTGACAGAGACTTCAGGCAGGTCATTCCAGGGGACCAGCAATGACTTGGAGAGCAGTCCCCTAGCCGCATACTTCATAAAGAGCCTAATGCGGTGTGTCTGGGGTCAGGACCCTCTTTAGATCGAGGAGCACTGGTGTCAATTGTTTAAATAAAAGTTGAGAGGAACCACTTACATGTTTACAGACATCCCCATAATTATGTCACAGGTCATTACCTGCCATGAGGCCAGGTGATAGGGCCACTGCGGCGGCAGCGATGGATTTACCCGGAGTAAAATCGAACGGGTTTGGCAATTATGATGGTATCGACATATATGATTGATTTGCTCATAATTCTGTGTATGGGAGCAATTTGAAAGCCAAAAAAAAGAAAACAATAAACTGAAATCCATCAGCCCTGCTAATGATAGATTTGGAGAGATGACTTCCAGCTGACAGTCACCTCGTACATGGTGGTGAGACTAAAAAGACAATAGTGGAAATGCAGCTACCTCATTATCCTTTGTGTCTAATGGGAGGGAAGACTTTGACTCCCAGTCAAAGTGTCTCTTGAGTCTTGAGGGATCCATACTTTTGAAGGCTGACGGGGTGCTGATGATTCTCTGATTATTCGATATTCTGAAAACGTTCATTTCCCTAATTCCTCTCCACATCACAGGGGCGAGTCCTGGTGAGTGTCTCATCTCGCCCTGCGCTGTGCACAGGGGGAGGTTCAGGCTCCTGCAGGAACACAGTCATTTGGGCTTTGAAGAGCGCCCTTCCCCCCCTTTGCCCGGCCCCCTCCCCGCACATTCCCTGCGCCGCTTACCGAGACTAAGATCCTCTCGTCTGTTACATATGGATGTATAATTAATGAGATAAGAATATGCATCGTTTTAAGAACCCACGTTGGTGTCTGTGTTTTTCTGAGGCAGCGAGCGCACATACACAGGCGCAAACACAAGCTAACTGAGCATAACACACGCGAGCACTCGCCATCCCCTTACCCCCGTCGACCAAACTTGCGTGTGATGTTGTGCATGACAATCAGTCGAGACGGTATAGAAAACTGCACCTTGCATCTCCTTTCATGTCACCTCTGTTTCTCAGGTATATCGTGACAGCTAATATGAAAAGTGGCTTGTTTTGTCAGAAATGTGTAAATAAACATGGCAACACTTCAAGTGAAGGTCACAACTCAATATTACATGACAAGTGCTGCGAGAGCGCTGTTGCGTTCAGGTTCTCCCACAAGATAACTGAGCAAACAAAAGTTGGTTGTCACAGATTGTAATGACCTGATTAAACTTGCATCTTTTTTTTTTCTTCCCAGGCAGGCAGCGGCTGCACGACTACATCGAGGAGGAATTTTTACAGCAATAAGGCAAAAAGAAAAAATCCTTAATATTTGTGAATCAACAAGCAAGAAAAAAAAGAACCTTCCATTTCCCCCCCTCAAAAGACAAATACTCTTGATGCTCACATTTAACATTTTTATACTGGCATGGCCTATGGTTCTGACTACTGAGAGCAATCCAAGCCTAAACCCTGTATTTACGGAGCCCCAAAACAACAGGCGAGGGAGAGAGGTGGAACACAGCACAATCACCTATTCAGATCAGGTACTAATGAAGAATTCCATCTATCCTGAAATTTAATTAAAACCCCAAAGACTTCAGATGAGATGCGATTTGAAAGAGCCTGGGGCTGGTACACAAGCACTTGGTGGCGAAGGGAATCACACTGAAAGTTGATATCGTAATTGGTCCTGATGTATTTCTGCATTGCCTTTGCGGGAGCGTGGGACTCATAGCTGTATACAGGGTCTCGATGGAGTACCTGCTCATTGAAAATGCCATCACTCAAGCACTGCAGATCTGCATGAAATTAGAGAGCAACTAAGGCCTGATTGCAGGGGAAGAGAGGCACAATTGTTAAATGCATATATTAAAGTCATTTTTTTTCCTGTGTAGGTGTGCTTCTGTGTCTAAATGAGAGCTTCTGAACATCTTTCAGTTAAAATGCGATGAGCATCTCAGTGTGACAAAGGAATAGCCTGCAATTGTTTTGAAAACAAATTTCTGTTTAGGATTTCAAAAATGAGTCGTCGGGCTACGATATTGTTTATTTCCTCGAAACGAACCCAATCAAATATTCATTTTGTTTGTTTTTGTTTTGTTGTTTTCCTCTGCATCTTCAATCGTTCACCTCGCCGAAGCCACCGGTTGAAAGGACACTAATTGTCCATTTTTTTTGGGGGTGCTTTCATTTCACTCACCCTAGGTGACTGGTCAAGCCAACAATAAGCTCATTCAAACTTTACCACCATTCACATGTTCTCATTAAAAAAAAAAAAAAAAAAAAAACTTTTTTTTTTAAAAATAAAAAGAGAAAAAAAAAAAAAAAAAAAAAAAAAAGGGGAAGGAAGAA